>BDUI01009839.1:25534-38564 GCA_002335545.1 Apodemus speciosus | reverse complement strand
CCCCCCCCCATTATGGTGGGCTGATCTATCTGAAACAGAATCAGAATACATCATTGTTCCTGTAAGTTATTTCCACAACCTATTTTGTCATGGTAACACAGAAAGTTGATTCTGAGAAGACCTTTAGTGCAAGTAAACTGTAGATCATAAAACTTTAGAACTTGTTTGCAGGAGGAATATAGAAGACTTGGAGTTGCAGGCCTGAGAAGCCCTAAAATGACACAAACAGAGTTTGCATGCCATTCTGCTGGTCATACAGAAGGCAGGAATGCAGATATAAATGGAGCAGTACACTTAGGCTGCACCACTCACAGGCTGCCAGAGGGGAAGGAGACTCTATTGGGAATCAATCTATAAACCTTTTATACTACATTCTACAAAAGACTCAAGCTATATTATATTCATATTCTGAGATTTTTAGGCTGCACTAAGTTATTAAGGAATAGTAGAGCACAATACTTGTATATGGTTACTCTTCACAGCTCTTAGCCAGATTTAGCATGAATTTACAAYACCATGTAGAATAGAACAGATATAGAATGGGATATCCTAGGCAGTCATAGTCACCTAGAGTATTGATTCCTCAATTCCAGCCTTGTAACTACTAAGATGTCACAGCAGTTGTACTAAAAGGGAGTCCAGATACATTTCAAGAGGGAGACAGAACTTGGCACAATCCATATAGTACTGGTTTAAAAGGCATGCAGAATGTAGAAGTTACCAGGTTATAGAGGGTATTGTCAAGGTTTCAGAAAAYATCCAATGAGGCCATTCCATATGTCAGAGAGATGTTCCTGCAAAGATTTTCTAGGTACTTGTGTGTGAAGTGTGAAGCTATGAGGGTGAATTCTAATTTATATTTGATATCCAGAACTTCCACAAACCAACCAAGGCATCAGCTTGTTTTTATGAATAAAGTTTTATTAGAGCATAGTCAGCCTCATTTACTTACTTGAAAGCAGAACTTTCACCAAGGAAGGCTTCGGGCACTGAGTAGTGCAGGCCCCCAAAAAAGCCTATCTGTGTCTCTGTCAGCATGGTTGTAGGGTTTAGTCAATCCAAGCCTATAGGAGTCAGATGACAATATCATCACAAGCTTCAGACACCAGACATGGAGTGAGAGATTTCAAGTTTGCCTGCTGGGCTACTGATTTATTTAATGTGTATGGTGTTTTGCTTGGATGGATGTCTCTATATCACATATATGCCTAATGTCTGCTGAGGCCAGTAGAGGATTTCAGATCCACTGGAACTAGATTACAGACTGTTACAACCCTCCAAGTGGATGTTGAGAATTGAATCTGGGATCCCTAAAAGGACACCCAGTATTTTTAAGCACTGAGACATCTCTCTAGCTTAGGCCCTGCTGAGTTTAACCTGGCTTTCCATGCTAGCTCCTGTCTTATCCTTTTTGGAGTTGAATTGTTATTTGCTCCTGTAACTATGTTCTGGAAATGTGTAAAGTTGTTTTCTGGTTATACCAGGGCTTAGTTACAAGTCTGCCTTGAATCTCATATGAGACTTTGAGCTTGACATTTTACACAGTGTTAAGACTGTTGAGATTATATGGATTCTTGATGTAGGACAAAATGTGCTCTATGTTATGACTTGTCTGTGAATAGAATGGGGGCCAGAAATAGACTGTTGTCATTTGGGTTTGCTATGTTCCCCCACATGCACATACATTTCAAGAGTTGATTCTCAGTGCTTGATGACATTTAGGGAGGATGTAGAATATTTGGTGTGAGAGGCATTGTCAGCAGGGGTGGGTCACTGTATTTAGAGTTTGGTGATTATAATCCAGTCTCCATTCTGGCCCAAGCTCTATATGCTACCTCATCCACCAGTTTGGAAACAACCTGGTATATCCTTCTGCTGCTACTAACTGAATATGTCCCATCAATATGCCTTGATTGCTTTGATGAACCTATTTCCCCTAGCACTGACCCAGATTAGGTTATGCATCCATTAAGTTGCTTCTGCCAAATATTTTGTTACATCCACATGAACGGTAACTAATACAAGAAAAATAAAGGTGCATGACTTGAAAAACGTAAAAAAAAAATTCTATCTGACCCTTTAAAGAAAAAGTTTACTCACCTTTAAACAACTCTCAATTTATCAGCCAAAAAGGTCCTTTTCAGATAAAAAGCAGGAGTAATCCATGCCTCAGCACCATTTCTTCTAAAATTCTGCATGAAATATGGAATAAAATCTGGAAGGGCTCACAAAGCCTTTCAGAGCTGCATGTCTGGGTTCTCCTTCATGTCTGCACATTTCATATCTACAAATCTTCCCACTCTGCTCCACGTGAAGGATCCCTTGCTCCCTTTCATCAAGCCAGCCATATTCCTAACTCAGGGCCTCTGTGTTTGCAATTATTTCYGTCCAAAGAAGTCCTTTCCACTAGACAGTCTTCCTGGCTTCCTTTCTCATGCCATTCACATTTTTGCTTAAACATCAATTTCTTTTGGAACATTCAGTAATCAACTGAGTTAGTAAATCCTGTGAGTCCAAAACATCAAATAGTCCTGACTTTCTTGTGACACATTTTCTCTTCTTTCTCATAATAGTTAACAAATTCTGTTCTGCTGTGATTGATTTACGTATGGATTTATGTATGGCTCAATATGAAGCAGAAATTTTGTTTTCTTCTATCAATATGGAATAGCGGGTATTTAATAAATATCTGTTGATGAAATTAATAAGCAAAAAGAGGAATGGTCAATGAATATAGATTTACTCATAAATCATATCTACTAAGTACTATAAGAGAATATTTAAAAATAAKAAATGGGCACATATATTATTGCATAAATGGTTATTACCTACTAATTAAGTTAATTTAACAAAACTGGATTAGAATATAATCAATGCTGATGTTAGTTGCATGATTGAACACAGAAAATTGGAATAAGAGAAGAATGTAAGTTGGAATTATTTGGGCAAACTTCTTGAAGCAACATGTATCAGACAGATGGAGAAAATAAGAGAGCTTATGGAAGGATTCCATAGAGACCCATATGGAAGGCATAGGATACAGGAAGAATAATTCCTACCATGTCAGAAGCTCAATAAATTATCACACAGCCCTAACACAGCAGTACTCTTAGAAGTTATGTTCTTTCTTTATCTATTAAGCATTCAGTTAAAGCATCAATAGGGATCTTGTGCATCTGTGTGTATACATGTACATGTATAGATGACAGATCAGTTGATAGCTAGATAACTAGATTGATTATTGATTTGAAATAGATGATAATAGGTGATAGACAGCCAGACAGATAGATAGATAGATAGATAGATAGATAGATAGATAGATAGATAGATAGATGATAGGTTAATGAATACATAGATGATTACTTATGAATTATAGGTAGATAGGTAGATAGATTGATTAATGGATAGATAGATGATTACTGATAAATTAGAGACAGAGACAGAGATATGATTTATTAATGGATAGATAGATGATTACCATTAGATGATAGATAGATAGATAGATAGATAGATAGATAGATAGATAGATAGATAGATAGATGGGAAGGTGCATGGGTGGGTAGATAGATAGGCAGACAGAGAGATATAGATAGATAGGTAGATAGATAGATAGATAGTAGATAGATGGATAGTCAGACAGACAGACAGGAAATAGATGATAGATATATGATTACTGATAGATTATTAAAATATAGATAATAGACAGACAGACAGACACTGTGATGGATAATCTTGCTGAGATTTGGAATAACTTAGGATATAGGCTTCTAGGCATACTTGTGGGCATATAAGGATTGGGTTAATTAAGATGGGAAGAGCTATCTAAGATGGGTGGCACTGTCCCCTGCTATGATTATGGACTGTATGAAAAGAAGAAAATGTGCTGGGTGTGCAAGTATTTATTCCTCTCTGTTTTTGTTTTTACATTTTGTTTGTTTTTATTTGTGTGTTTTTTAAGGGAAACAAAAACACTCATTTTAATTAAAATATAACCACATACTTTACTCTTTTACATTTTTCTTCTAACCCCTTCTATATCTTCTGCTTCCATCCTCTCTCTGGTTCTTGACTGTGTGGTAGTAGTAATCATTATCATCAAGCTACTTTTGCCTTAAATGCCACACCCTGGTAGATTGTACCTGGCAATGTGATGTAAAATATAACCTTTCCCTTTTAAGTTGCCTTTGCCAGAGTATTTTATTACTGCAATAGAAAGTAAGCCAAAGCAACTATTTATAAACATAAAGATATCAATGTAAACATCAATGTATGTATCATTCAACTTGATTAATGGTTTATGATGCTTTCTAGTAAGAAGAAATAATTTATGGAATTAAAGATCTGCCACAGACCAAGAGAGAGAAGTACATTTAATCGGATCATACACATGATATCTTTTCCTTTGAGTAAATTATAAGTCACCAATTGTCACAGTGACTATAATTCATTAACTCAATCGAAATATACAGAGCATCCGCTATTGCTAATCTTGTGCCAAAATCAGACCAATGCACCCCACTCTGTGAACATGGGCAAAAACAGCAGAGTTTYTACAGCCTGGAAAATGAGGTGATAAGGGGTTCTGTGACCCGCCATGCCCTCTTCCTCTGATCTCCTGATGAAGTATGACTTCCAGTAATGGCTTGGTTCTCTTATGCATGCTACTGCACATGAAGAGTATTACTAGCTACAGCAGAAAAGAGGAGTGATTAATGGAAGCAGTCGCTTGCTGGGAGGCATCTAGGAAGTGGGGAGAAAAAAAGCAAAGCTATAAACTGAAATGGCATCAAGGAAAAAGGAAGGGTCATAGGGAAAATAAATCAATAAAATAAGTGCTAAGAGGGCTTCACAGTGACATTATATTCTGATAAAGGGCCCTCTGAAAAAGATGGATCATAAGTGATGAATAGTGTTCACAAAAAGATAGATAGGGAGGTCATTCTGGTGTTTAAAAAAATGRCTCATAAGTTTTCTTGGAGGTCCAAAGGAATGGATTCACTTAATGATGGGCGTGGTTCTGAGAGATGGATCATTAGCAATCTCATCAGAGCATCATAGCATGCACTGCACAAGCTTAGATGGCACCAGACCTTTCCTGTGATCATCAAGAGATCCATAAAGCTGCTACTGACATAATGTGACATAATACTTTATAGTAAAAAGGGTGTTCTGTTTGACAATGTACACTAAAATATTAATAACTGTGTAAGCCAGCAAATTAGTCATCTAATATCTTCACCRAGTTATGTGGTATATATTTATAAAACTGGCATTGTAATGTATTTTGCATGTGGATAATGTTGGCACTGGGATTGAACCTAGGACCTGTGACTTTCTAGGCAAGTGATCTACCACTGAGTTTCAACCATACACTTCTTTACACTTTTTATTTTAAGACAGAGTCTCTGCTGTCCACGACACAGATGGATACACCCGGAGTCTATGGAGACACTGAACTTGTGCTTTTGTCTCAGTCTTCTCAGTGATTAGGTTTACAGGGCTGTGCTGCCAGACCTGGTTTATAGTATTTGTTTGTATTATATACACAGATAATATATAGTGTAGTCTTTGATTGCATCCCAATAACAATATCACTAAAGCATAGGAATTTTTCATTTTCATTTTTATTTTATAAATTCATTATCTTGTATGTAGTGTATCATAAATGGAAATGTCCTTAGCAGAAGTCACTATTCATCTTGCCGTTTTGAATACAGTGACAGAAACAAACACACACACACACACATACACAAACACACACACGCATATATATACATACGCATACACACTCACATAAATATACACATACACACTTATACACACACATAAACACATATATACACTCATACACATAGACACCTATACACCTATAAACATATACATATACATATATGCATATACATACACATATACACATACATATATACCCATACATATACATATACTCTTATACATACATATAAACACATATATACACACATGAACTCATGTACATATATACATACATATACTTCTATACAGACATAAACACATTCACATATATACTGATATATACTCATATACACACATACATACTCAATATGTACAATATACACAGAGAAACATGTCACACATAYATACACAGACATATGCATACATATATACACATAAATTTATAAAATGCACACATAAAAACATATATAYACACATAKGCAAGCCTACACATGTACACACACTTGCAAACATTCATACATACTCATATTATACATATTCATACATATACGTGCACTAACATATATCCATACACACATATATACATACAACACATATTTATACACACACACCCACACACACACCTGTATTGCAACATCACACTAAATATTCTGATTTACCTACTAAGACATCAAGATTTCTTCAGCACTCCCAACTTATTTTCATAAGCATGAGATGATGCACATGAAATGCCTAGCATAGGGTCTTTAGGAGAAAGGTTAGCTTTTGTGGACTGCCATGGTCCTCTGGGTCAGACTTCTTAAGGGCATATCATTCCTGTGCCTCACAACTACCTGGAAATAATGACTGAGATCCCATCATGTCACACTTCTCACTAGCATGCCAACTGCTCACTGGAATTAGCAAGAATTTGGCAAGGGCACTAGGGACTAGCTTGACCAGCTGGGTCTACTGTAATCCCTGGGGCAGAACTTGGACATCAGCATTTTCCCAACAGCCACTGTACAGACTGCTCTTCATTTCTTCATTTAGTTCCAGTTGATTTGTGTTTATCCATGCAGTTCAGTTTCATGATGTTACTGCTTTCATTTCTTCTATTAAAAAAATATTCCCATTCATCTGTGCCTTTGTTTTTTTTTTTGTTTTTTGTTTTTTGTTTTGTTTTGTTTTGTTTTGTTTTTTTGGTACCACCTCTCTCTGCCCTTGGCTCAAAGCAGAAACCTAATGCACCTAATGCATAGAATTAAATAAAACTCATTTTCTTTATCTTGTTACAGATGCTAGACTGAAACCTCTCAAAGATCTGTCCTGCTTTCCATATGCTGTGTTTTATTTGATGTAGGCCTGTCTTTATATCCTTTGTAACACTAACCAAATCTCAAAATCCAAGTACATGTAACCTAGCAAAGCAGGTGATAGTGTATTTAGTGCACAGTTCATTGTAACAGAACAGTTATTTCAGTTATACATAATGACATTGGTAGCCTTGAAAGCAGCCTGGTGATTGATAAGTCAGGAGCCTTTTCCTTGGAACACACTGAGGTAGACTGCAGCGGTGTGATCGGATCAGATTGGATGCTGCTATGGTACAAACAACCTAAGCAGAGACTTAAGAGCTAACGTTAACGTCCTGCTTGTGGATTCTGGGCCTAGAGTTAATTACTTCTGGGAAAATCCCTTTATTTGTCTCTCAATGAGCTCATGTAACCACCTCACTGCTGTCTCTGATTCTCTTCCTCCCGTAATTATTTTTCTTCATTTACTTTTCCTGATAGCCGTATGTTCGTTGAGTATCTGTCAAAAGGCTGTATTGCGCTACACTGACTCTCATGCCAAATGGCAGAGCCTGCCTTCCATCTGCTGGTTTTATTAAAATCTAAATGGGGGCAGGGGAGTCAAACACACCTCTCTACACATTCTCTGGAGATCCATGTGAACTTCCTGTCCTCTTGAGCTGCTGTCTGGTGAAGATCAGATGGTGACTTATGGGGTCTTAGGAACATAACCCTCTGAGGACTGGTAATAAGGATCATGGACAGGTCAGTGGATAAGCAGCCATAATAATCACCACCAGCCTCCACATCAAACAGAACTTCAATTGTCACATCCTCTTTTTGTCACATAGAGTACAGCTGTGAATTTAATAAACTGTGAATTTAATAGTTATAGTTTTCATAATGATTCTGCATCTTTTAAAATCTGCTATCCTATTTAGGATTTTGCCAGTACAGTCCTATGATATGGGGGAAATGCCCCCGCCCCCAATATCCTATACAGAGATGTTGGATTCAAGTTAAAATGCCAGCCTAGGCAGCCTCCAGAATTCCTCCACTGTAGCTCATTTTAAGGCAAAGTCTAAATTGGAAATTTGAAAAAATAAATAAGTTAGCACATAACAGTAAGTAAAATTTCTCTTCACATTAGAAATAAAAAGCAGGCTTTAGGTAGGATGGAGACAGAGGCTAAAGCCCTGAACACCATAGTCAGTATACACATGCAATACAGAGGAGAGGAGGTCCCTCCTTTACAGAGAAACGAAGGTTGCAGGTCAAGTACAAAATTGGATTCTCAGATAAGCACAGCACCACATGTGACCAAGGAACAGGAAATTTGCTGCTGTCCAGGAAGCTGGCCATCTTTGTCCCAGGTATGCCAAGAACCAGGAACTAAAGTTTATAGTCCTCCACATATAGGCTACTGGAGCAGTGGAAAAAGTCACTGGATACATCCAGGTAATGATACCATGTTATGGACATTGTTGGAAGAAAATATCCCATGTGCATGTAGCTTCCCATGTTACTTCTTGTGCTTCTGAAGGTCAAAAACTTAAAGAGGACCAGGCATAATCACCCATCTTTGTTCAGTGATGCTGGGAGCTTAGCCAAGACAGTCAGACACATCCCTTAGTCCCTGGGATTTTATTCTTTCTACAGCTTCCTAGCTGGGTGACATCTGAGTTCTAAGAATACCAAGCACATGCTACAAGCATTCCCATGACCCAAACTGCGAAATTTTTACAGTCTCTTCTGCTTTGTTCTACTGGCAAAGCATACCTCTAGGAGTAGCCAAGGTTCACAGAAAGGAGGCCCCAATGAGGTGTAATGAACAWAAAATGTGGCTCACAATGAACAAATACATTGCTGGGATTTTTGCAGTATTTTCCTACTTGTTATGGTTTGGCAAATCTCAGTTTAGCACATCAGAACATGGGTTAATACCAAGTCAAGACAACAGCACTCTTTAGAAGATGGCCAAAAACTACCCCATAGAAGAGTGGTCCTCAACCTTCCCTAATGCAGTTTAATAGAGTTCTTCATGTTACGGTGACCCCCAATCATAAAATTATTTTCATTGCTACTTCATAACTGTAACTTTGCTACTGTTTGAATCATAATGTGAATATCTGGTATGCAACCACTATAAAAGSTTTCAACCCTCCAAAAGGTGTCTTGACCCATAGATGAAGAACTGCTGCCCTAGAAGGACCTTATAGCACACAGCAGAGCACTCACAAGTCTCCCTCCGAGTAACAGAAGAAAGAGGTCATGTGGAAGACGAACTTGGAGAGAAGAAATGTTATTGTCACAGCTGGGTGGTGAGCTCCAAGCTGCCTCTATTCCAAGCCTTGCCTGGAGAGACCCATAGGTTTATCCATGCCAGACTCTGCCTAAGGATACTACTAGGACCAGCCTCAGGAACGGAATAGATCAAGCTTCAGGCTGAGCTGCACGGGCAGGTTTTCCTATACCTCCAGATATGTACTGAGAACTGTAGTAGACACCAGGAGCCCAGTGGATGAAAGTTTACTGTTATTCCAAGAACAGAGCATCATGAACACCTATGAGAAACTGCCAGTTTCTCAACCTTTCTTATCTAACCAGCAGCGGAGATCTGTAAAGAGAAGCATCACTGTGAAACCCCTGCCCCCACGCGCTGGGCTGGTACAAATCAAAGGAAGATGTGCGCTAAGAATGGCATGTACCATTATGCTCTCTCTATCTTTAGGAAGATTAACTGCGGGTGCCTGGTGTGAGGAAGAGTATAATGGACTCCGGCTGTCAGAGTCAATATTCTATGTGGGACAGGTCTTCCTCTGTCTGGCTAATACCTTGGAATAGAGTAGAGATATCCTCTCCAAATTTGGACCGCTTGAGAGGTTTCAGATAAAGAAAGAACACCAGGCAACCGTGTAAAAGGCTACACTAACCCAAGTCAGCATTGCTCTTGGAGTTAGCAGACAAATATATGGTTCCAGAAACTTCTGAAGAAAGCTTTCACAGCTAATCAGGCCCAAGTAGAGCATAAAATATCCCAGGCATAAAAGCATTTAAGAAAGTCAGAAAACCCTGGCTGCATTTGCCTAGCAGCCTGCTCATGGGTCAACACCATTCAGAACTTGCTCACTACGGTATGCACCATACGCACTGCCTATTAGTCCAAAATGTTGGGGCCTCCACACGGAAAGGTCTTCTCTTTATGAAGCACCAGGAAGAGAAGCTTTTATAGTGGAAGGATTTTGTTGATTCAGTCCTGGGATACCCTGCCATGAGAAGACAGTTGACTAAAAGCAAGGTCAGCAGGAGCACAGTTGTGTCAGTCCAATTCAAAGATGGGAGCCTAAGAAGCACTGGAGAAACGTGAGTGGAACTCTCCAGACTGGAGATGCGCATGCAGACATGCRCACTGAGCCTCTGCTGGACAGAGCCTTCTCTTCAGCAGAAGGTTGCCTGTGCCTGTACCTCTGTACTCAGTAGATGCAAAGCACACTGAGGGTGAAAGCGGGCTCTCTACTCCATGGTGGACAGTGATACTGCGTGGTCCTGAGGATGTCCTTAACCCTGCCGTTCACCTGCTGACATGCACATCACTAAATGCCCGGTGGTGGAAGGAAGGAGAGAAATGTCGCAGGCTCGAGGCTTCATATGCAGCGCTACTGATTTCCATCTTCAGCTTTTGTCTAAGAAGCACAACAGCAAAAGAACATTCATTTTGGGAGCAGATTCCACAGTTTCTGATTCTGATCCCACCTTTCCTGGTTTCTGTTAAAAGTCATTTCGAGTGAACGCCTAAATTCTTTCTTCTTTGGTGACCCCATTGGTGAAGAAAGCAGTTACTTTTTCATGCCGTCAAAATACTAAGTCATGTAAAAAGGTACTTACCATTGTGTCTACCTCATAAGTACTAGAAGAGTTAGATTTCCAGGACCTTTTAAAATACTGTCCAGGAACATACACTCCTGTCTTCACCTCTGCTCCTTCTGAATGCCTAAGAGAGGCAATTCCATCACTTCACATTTACCATACAGTCTCTGGGGTCTCCACTCTTGGTTTAGAGTACCTGCTGATAAGTGCCTCCTGCCACACTGTGTCTGGATGCTCCAAATCTCGTCTGACATTCTCTTTGTTTACTTTGCACTGAGATTTGGGTGTCAGGGGCACCTTGCACCCTGAATCTCATAGCTGTTACCCTGGGAGCAAGTCTTCTTTTAGGGGAAAAAAACAGTGTTCCCTCGTGTTTAGTGTAGATAACAAAGTATCCAGTAGCAAGAATACACCTTTCCTGTTGTCTTTCTTATGTTGGGAATCCTATTGTTAGGGCACATTCATTTGACTCAAATTCAGAATTTCCAGGGAGAGGACATGTAGCAAGTGCTCTCAGCTGCACACATTTCATTATAAATGAATTCTCGGAATCTGTTCTCTAATGTAGGTTAGATGATAGAGACATATGTGTAAGGATGGAGGGCAAGGGCTCTGAGAGTTGGTGAGGAAAGAAAACAATCTGAATGGGGACCTGAAGACCCAGAGAATCTACCCTCAGAGCACAGCACTCCCTGTAGTTCCTCCTGTCCATGTTGCCAAAGAGGCAAACCTGAGGGCCTCACAGGGCTTCCAACAGCCTATGGGAGAAATCGCAGTGATGGTTGAGGAGTACAACTGAGGCAAGAACCAGCCATCAGGCCCGGCCTGACAAAAGGGAGCACCAGCCCAGAGATGTYTTTCCAGGGTACATCTGACCTACACAGGTAATACAGGAGATTGTGTGTGCCAACAAGCATATCAGATGCTGCCTTTCCGTGTATTATCAGAGCTAAGGATGCTCTGACCCAYAGAGGACCTCACATGAGCTTGCAAACCTTCATAGATTTTTATCATCTTAAGATTAAGGGGGCAGGTGTGGTAGTGTATGCCTGTAATTCCAGCATTTGGTGTCTGAACCAGAGACTTGAGGCTAGCCTGGAATATCTAATAGAGCTTGTCATAAAAATGATACAATTTTAAAATTTGTACAAATTAAGAACACATACCAAATTATAAGAAAATGTTAAAATAAGCAACAGCCTAGTTATAAACATTAGGACTTTTTTCCCCCAGAAAACAACAGTTTCTTCCATTTCTTATTTTTGCTGATGACTTCRATGGTGATGGTCATTTGTGTATCATGTGGTTGTACTGTCATTTTGTGGCACGCACAAAGCTTCGCTGCACACATGGAAGTTACAGATTAGGATCCCTATGAAAATACTACAGACTTAGCAGACTGCGGTGGTCTGAATGAAGATGGCCCTCATAGGTTCACATGCATTTGACTATTTGGTCACCAGTTGATGGCACTTTGTAGGAGGGTCATGGACCCTTTAGTAGGTAGAGACTCACTAGAGGAAGTTAGTCTCTGGGCTGTGTGGTGAGGGATACATTGAAAGTTTATAGCCTGCCTCCACTTTCCTCTGTGTGTGTGTCTCTGTCTTGACTGTCTGTCTGTCTCTCTCCCTGCCTTTCTGTCTCTCTGTCTCTGTCTCTCTGTTTCTCTGTCTTTGTCTGTCTCTGTCTCTGTCTCTCTCTTTCTCTCCATACCTCCCTCTCCTTCCCTCCCTCCTTCCTGTGTATGGATGAAATGTGCTATGTCGGCTCTGTGGTTGCAAGGCTAGCCCTACCCTCCCACTCTCACTACCTTGCTGCTACAGTAGACTGTGTCTCCTCTGGAACTGTAAGCCAAAGCAAATCCTTAAAGTGTTTTGTGTCGTGATATTTTGTCACAGCAATAGAAAAGAAACCAATATAACCCCCCTGGGCAGAAGTCAAGGACCAGAGGGTCACCTGGCAACTTCAGAGCTCTGTTGGAGAGGCTGCTTGGGGGACTGGGCAGTTCTGAAAGCTCAGACGGGTCTCCCAGGCTGGAACATTAGAAAGTGTTATGATTACAGCATAGGGTAAGTTGAAGTTCAAGAACCTTTGTGTTCTCCATTTGGTGACATGGAGAAGAAGCTGCTGAGACCTGGGGAACACTGAGTGGAAGGCTCTAGGATCCCAGACCCACA
>BDUI01009836.1:9533-29519 GCA_002335545.1 Apodemus speciosus | reverse complement strand
GTGGTGAGCTTGGCACTCCCCCATCCATCATGAATCAAGGAAAAACTGCCCTGCAGACTTGCCTACAGACCCAGCCTCTGGAGGCATTTTCTCAGTTAAGATTCCTTCCTCTCAGATGACTGTGGCTTCTGTCATGCTGATGCAAAAAGGCCATCTGCAC
Organism: Apodemus speciosus; assembly: GCA_002335545.1. NCBI lineage: Eukaryota > Metazoa > Chordata > Mammalia > Rodentia > Muridae > Apodemus > Apodemus speciosus. Next base: position 29,359 of record BDUI01009836.1, on the reverse strand, counting down.
ACTGATAACCCATTCCCTCAAGGTAGATGTCAGTCATCTTACAACATCTGAGCCCAGCAAGTCCCACGTGGAGGTCAGATATAACACCCCAGGGTGTCCCCCAGCCAGGCAGGTGCTCACCACAGCATCGATGGCACATGCGTGCTCCATGCATGTTCCACATCTTCTCTATCCACATTTCAGACTAGCACAGTCAAACTTCAGAGGGGGGTGTTGTGCTGTAGGATGCCCGGGTCCTAGGATAGGACAGCAGCAGTTGACTTTGACACGGTCCAGTCTGAGACAGGACATTTTATTACCAGGGCAGGCACACACCATTGACGCCCTGCCTCCCGGGACAAGGGGTTCACACTAGACAACCATTACAGTTAGTATTCACCACAAGCCATTTCATACCATGGGTTCATGGAGCCTTACAGCCTTCTCTGTGTACAGGGAAACCGAGACCTGGAAAGGTAAAGAACTTCCCCAGAACAGGCTGAAGTAGAGATGGGTCTACTATCTAAGTCTCCTGCCTGAGMCTTCCAGTTTTCCCTCAGGGAACTAGACCACTCCCCAGTCACCAAACAGGTGACTCTGCTATTTTGTCCCAGGATCTCAGGCCTGACAGATAGAGCCTACACCCTTTGAATCACATGCTTGTTCTCTGGGACTTAATATAAAGGCAGAAATGCCAGCTTGGAGCAGAAGCAGGAAAGGCTGTGTGTGACATTATCCTTAATGACATCTTCTGAAAATGCACCGTGCCAGCTCCCTCTGTGGAGAGGAGTACCTAGCCCTGGCCGTGGGGCAGTCTACATTTGTCTGTCCTCCCCACTCCCTCACCCGTCTCCAGCTGCATGCTTCTGTTGGCCTTCTTAACCAAACAGCCTCTAACCAAAGCTCCAGCTCTCTGGAGACATCAGAGGGAGGGAGGGAGGGTCAGGCACCGTGTGAGAAAGCTGGCAGCCACATCCAACAACCTCAGAGCTTCAGTGAGAAAGAATGAGCGAAGAGTCAAGAAATGCAGGGAAATTTGTTCCCACCAGGCACCCTCCTCTGGGCTTTACAAACCAGAGTGTAACGCAGACCACAAGAACGAGAGAAAATGCCAGCAAGGACGCCACGCCAATGCGTGCAGCCTTCCGGTGGGAGTGCTAATTGGTACAGCCAGTTTGAAAAGCTGCTTCTCCGACTCTGTAAAAGCCTAACATATGGGCTGGGAGATGGCTCTGTGGGTAAAATACTTATGGTACAAGTGTGAGTTTAGATTCACGGAGCCCACATCAGTGCCGGGCATGCACGGTGGCCTGCCCRTAATTCTAACACTTAAGAATTCTGAGATGGAGTCCCCTGAACAATCTGCCTAGCTAGACTAGCCAAACTGGCAAGCTCGGTACAAGTGAGAGGCCCTGCCTTGATGAGCAAGGTGGAGCGTGATCTAGGTAGGCTCCCAAAGTCAGCATCAGGCTCTGCATGCACAGGCTCACATGTGCACACACACATACACACACACACATACACACACACACACACACGCCACGAACACCCCTACACACAGAGAGAGACAGACATACATGTGAACACTCACACATTAACATACACATATGAACACCCCTATACAGAGAGAGAAAGAGTCACACATGTGAACAGCCTCACACACAAGTGAACACCCTTTACACACACACATGTAAACACATAAACACATGTGAACACCCCTACACACAGAGACAGAGAGACACACATGTGAGTACCCTCATACACACACATGTGAATACACCTACACAGAGAGAGACAGAGATACACATGTGAATATCCTCATACACATGTGAACAACCTTACACACACACACACACACACACACATGTAAACACACACATGAACACCACTACATACAGAGAGAGACACACATGTGAATACCCTCACACACATGTGAACACATACATGTAAATACCCCTACACACAGAAAAAGACAGAGACATACAAGTGAACACACTTACACATGTGAACATACACACATNACACACACACACACACATGTAAACACACACATGAACACCACTACATACAGAGAGAGACACACATGTGAATACCCTCACACACATGTGAACACATACATGTAAATACCCCTACACACAGAAAAAGACAGAGACATACAAGTGAACACACTTACACATGTGAACATACACACATGAGCACGCCTACACAGAGAGACAGAGAGACACACATGTGAACACCCTCACACACATGTGAAAACCCTTTACACATGTATACACACACAACACACATGTATACACACGTGAACACCCTTCCATTCAGAGAGAGACAGAGACACACATATGAATACCTTCACACACACAGAGAGACAAGAGGCATTAACACCCTTCCACACACACACACACACACACACACACACACACACATATACGGGGGCCATGCCCCGTAACCCCCCAGCTCACTCCTAGGTTGTTGCAACCAATGGAAATGTGTGCATATGTTCACTGGACGCCACATGCTGCGACTTCACTCATGATATGGCAGAATGAGAAGATGAATCCCAGGCCCTCACATTCACACGGGATTCTGGGTAGCAGTGGGTGGGATACAGGGTCTGCAACTGCATGGAGTGTGGGAGYTCTCAGAGCAGAAGGCACTGAAGCCACAAACAGCCACCCTCACAAGGTCACAGAGCTATAGGGAGCTTTAGGGACTTCCTTCATCTTGTGAAGCCGGCTCAGCTGTTTTCTGAACTTTCACCACCACCCTTCACACCCACTGGCATTTCTGTGGTTAGAACCTGATATATCTAGCTGCAAAGGCACCTGGGAAATGTAGCCTCCTAGCAAGATCAAGTCTTCCCACACTAAACAAGCCCCCATCCCAGATTCATTTCTTCACAGCAGGAATTGGCAGATGTGATGGTTACTGTGGATTGTCAACCTACCAGGATCTAGTGCTCACCCAGGAGACAAACCTGGGCGTGCTGTTGAAGGAATTTGAAGTGTTGGCTAACTGAGGTGGGAGGGGCTGCCTTGAATGACATCATTTGATGGGTGGGGGAGGGGTGGTCCTGGAATAGAAAGGGAAGAGAAGGCAGGCTGAGTCCCAGCATCCACGGCCCATCTCCTAACTACTGCACAGTGAGACCCATGAACCTCATGCTGCAGAGGTCAGACTGTGCTTTGAACTCTGATCTCACTCTCCACCTTCAGATGGCCAAGCAGTGTTGACTCCAGAGACAAAAGTAGTCTTCCTTCCTGAAGAAGGAAACTTCATCTCCACCATGAAGACAATCAAGACGGGAAAGAGAGCGGAGCGGGGAAAGTCGGGCAGCAATGAAAACTTGACGGTCTCATGAACTCTTGTTTTGGTAACTAGAACCTGGTCAGTGGCTACACATAGCTGCAAAGGCACCTGGGAAATGTAGTCCCTAGTCCCGCTGCCCTCTACCTATTCAGCCGCAGAGGATCCTAGCACCCAAAGAAAGAAGAGGAAGTTGGACAGACAGAACCCTAATGGTCACGAGCATAGTTCACTGGCCTACGGAAATCTCCTCTCTCCCTCTTCCAAGTCACTGTCAGATCTTCACCAGGGATAAGGATATGACCCATCACTCTTGTGCTGAAGACCCTCCCATAGTCTAGTGTGGTTTTGGGAATCATAGTCAAGAAACCCTCGCTAATCCTTACTGTGCATCAGATAATGGGCAGGTGAATGAGGTCAGAGAGGAAAACAGCAAGGCAGGCCCCCAGGCTTTGAGGAACATACAATCTAGGAGGAACCTAGCTGTAACTTCCTTTGTCGGTCCCCAGGTCTTGAGTGCTCTGAGCTATCCTTCACCCCAACGAGGAGGGAGGGGGTCTCAGGAAAAGAGAAGGTCACTTAGATTCTGCCGGGGTCCCGAAGTCTCCACCTCCATTTCCGTCCCACTACCATCCCAGATTTCCACCACTGGAGAAGAATTTGTGAAGTTTCTGGTGGCATTCTTGAGTCAAGAAACAACTTAAATCTGGCTGTTCCCTTTTTCCTGCTGTCCGCCCTCAGCGTGCTCCCTGCATCCTCTTTCCGAGCTGTGCTGATGATATTCGTCCATTTCATGACGAGGTAGCCCACATCTCCTTTTCTTGCCCTTAAACATCTGAGTTTCTAATCAAGAAACAGAAACTTAATTTTTTTTGTCTTCCAACTATGAAAGGTCTTAGGTTCCGACAGGAATATAACTGATGAATTATGCAGGCAACAAGCATCCATCCAACTTCTGTGATGCGCTGGGTTATAATTGCACAAACTCTTGTGTTCCCCAGATCTGGGAAATGTGGTTTTTACACTTCCTCAGGCATCGTTAGCAAAGGGTGACAGCAGATTTAACAAGTGGAGAGGAACAGGAAAATGAGATGGGTTTTCCAGAAACAGAAGGGCCAGGATGTCCGTACCCTCTCAGCCTCGTGAGTGCCAACCCCACTCGGTTGCTCACGGTTGGCAGGAGACACTGGTGTCTGCCTCAGCAGAGAAAAACTATCTGGTATCTTCCCTCACCTGATAAATGATGGCCATTTATCAGGCATGACACTCTGCAATTTAGGAATTGGGACATGGTATCGTCTCTCTAAGATGGAGAGTTCACAACATGGAGATCCCTCCAGAGGCAACATGAGAAGGGATTTATCCATTCACTCATTTTTTTATTCCATCAATAAAAATTACTATAATAATAATATTTATAATAATTATTATTACTATCACAACTGCTACTACTATTTTTTTGCCACTGAATCAGACACTAGAAACCCCAGCCCAGCTTCCAAGGGGGTAAACATAGCACTACCTTGATACAGAGACTACATTAATGCCAGCAGGTGTTTCCTGTCAAGCTCAAAAAATAAGAATCCTGGAAGACAGTGAGGGCGTCGGTACCTCTGTTGATGGGGGTGAGCGGGAAGCAAGGCTGACCACAGAGTGATGTCCGAGGAGAGGGACTGGCTCCTGGCAGAGAAAACATTTGGAACTGAGGCTCTGAGGTGGAAGAGAAAACACCACTTCCCTTGGACTGAAAGGCAGTGTCAAAAGTGAGAAACTTCCGTGAGCCATGGTGGAGGCCCAGCTTCCCGCCGCCTTGTGTTTGAACACAGCATTTTCTGCTGCGATTTGGAGGCTGTCCACAGGAGCCACCAGCGGTGCATTCCCAAGGCCCTGGAGATGCTGAAACATTTACTAAATAATACGCCGGGCTTCTCAGCGGCTCATAATCTCCGTGGGTCTCAGCATCCCTCATCCCCACTCCACCACACTCCCATCTACAGATGAGATAACTGGTCAGTGAGACACACCCCCCATCCATGATCGCGTGACCCTTGAGAGGGAAATCTGGGCTTCAGATCCAGTGTCCTGACTTCATGTTTTCGGATGCCCCCAGCCCCGTTTCTGAGCCCCATTCCATAACAGTGCAGTGAGAGTGGGGGAGGGCGGGCTATCCCAACCCATGTCTCCAGCTCTGTGGCCTTGGCTGTGCCTTCCCCCCCCCCTGTCTGTCTGTCTGTCTGTCTGTCTGTCTGTCTGTCTCTCTCTCTCTCTCTCTCTCTCTCTGTCTCTGTCTCTGTCTCTCTGTCTCTCTTCCTTGTTGGTTCATGAGTCACACTGGTCACAGTCTCGTTACATACGTGGAGGGATAAACTATCACCACAGACACGTGGAGCTTCAGGGTTAAGAGCAAAGTTCAAGTCTCAACCCTGACCATTGCCTGCCAACAACGCTGAAAATCATTTCTCTGTGGGTTTGTTATTGTTGTTGTTGTTTATTGTTTCATTTTTTTGAGACTGCGTTTCTCTGTGTAGCCCTGGCTGTCCTGGAACTCACTCTGTAGACCAGGCTGGCCTCGAACTCAGAGATCTGCCTGCCTCTGCCTCCCAAGTGCTGGGATTAAAGGCGTGCACCACCACCGCCTGACTTCTCTGAGCTCGCTTCCCTCAAACATAAAATACAAAGACATGCACACAGTTGTTGTAGGAACCCCACGGTGGTGGTGTACATAAGGCGAGCAAGGGGACRAAGACGTAGTGAGTAACGAAAATCAAGGCAAGGTGTCATCACTATCTCCATCATCACCATGACCATCATTATCCCCTCCACTAAAACCATCATCATCCCCTTCATCACCACCACCATCACTACCATCATCATCGCCATCACCACAATCATCACCACCACCTCTTTCTTTCTCATGGCCATCACGATTATCCATACCCATCAATGTCTGGAGCTATCTAAGCTTGAAGCAGAGCAGATGTGGAAACCATTACTCTGAGCTCCTTGCTAACTGCCAACCCCTGTCTTGGGTGACTCTAACACCTTCAAGAAACTTGACGAAGAACATTTATTTCTGTGTACTTCTCTGTTCAGCCAGTTTCTATGTGTGGGACACGAGGGAGCTCACGTTAGCAGATATGGAACCTGCCCTTACCCTCAGGAAGCTCACACACTGGGGGGAGCCCAGGAATAAACAATTAAACCAGCAAATCGATGCCCTAATTGCAGGTTGCTGTGTTATTTAATTACAGAGGGTGATTAATGGCTTGTGGATGGGCAGGGGCTTTTCAGAATGTGCAGTGGYTTCAAGGTGACAGGCACACTGAGTTCTTAAATCAACAAAACATTGGCACGTGTTCAAACAGCCCCTCTGTGGGTGAGGAAGAGGTCCTTGGCTCTCCCCACCACACTCCCAAGCACACAAATACAAATGAGGAGTCCCTGCAGCTGAGTGCTGGGCTGGGGATCTGTCGAGGCAGAGGGGGAGGGGAGTGTCTGCCTGCATGGGCTGYCTTTCCTGAGGTGAGGTGCATGATGTAGGAGCGGGGTTTGCAAGCAGGGAGGTCTGCGGAGTGGCCAAGCTGGGACAAGTGTCAGAGAGGGGACATAATATGTGAGAGCCTCTAGTGTGACTAGCTTGCCTCTTAGACTCCTTCCTTACTAGGGGTGGCTTGTGTAGTCTGGGTCCGGTGAGCCATTGCTGACTAGAACACACACATACACACATACACATAAACACAAATACACAGAGACATACAAGGTGACACACTACACACAGATACAGAAACGCACAGAGAAAGACATATAGACATATAGATGCAAGCACACCCAGGCATGTAAACACATACACCACACAGATACACAAACACATACAACACAACACACACAGAGAGATACATACAAACATACACAGACATACACACGTTAGATACATCACACACATATCTCACACTGACATAATTCATCTTTATATACACACAGAGACACACATCATTTATACAAATCATGTNAGCTAAAGAGATGCCTCTGTGAAGGCGCTTGCCACCAAGCCTGGTGACCAGAAATCAAGCCCCAGGATCCACATATCAAAGACAGAAAGTAACTTCCGCAAGTTGTCTTCTGAGGTCTACACAAGCTCCTCTCCCTCAACACACAAAACGAAAGCAAATGTACAAAAGCAAATTTAAAAGAAACCGTATTCCAGTTCTCTAGAGAATCTGACTCTCTCCTAAGACGGAGACTTGCCTGGACTGTCTTTCTGAGATGCCCGTAGTAGGTATGGAGGAATTGGAGAAAGCGTGGGATCCCCTGTGAGCCCAAGTTTGGAATCTCCCATGCCTTTCTTATCTGTCACACATCCAGCAGGGCTTCTTCCTGAGGCYTCACTAGACTAAACAGGATGTTTGGTCAATTTTCCAAGCCCAGGACTGGGCACTCAGGCTGTGATATTAATATTAACATGACACTTTGGAGGAGAAACAGAAAGAAAAGTTTATGGTTCAATAGTGATGTGTTTGTGTGTCAAGTTAATAAGAAGTTAGTTATGTCAGCTGAGGGTCTTAGTTAGATCTTTACTGTTGTGAACAGATATCATGACCAAGACAACTCTTATAAGGACAACATTTAATTGGGGCTGACTTACAGGTTCAGAGGTTCAGTCCATTCTCATCAAGGTGGGAGCAGGGCAGCATCCAGGCAGGCATGGTGCAGGAGGAGCTGAGAGTTCTACATCTTCATCTGAAGACCACTAGGAGAAGACTGGCAGCTAGAGTGAGGGTCTTAAAGCCCACACCCATAGTGACACACTTCCTCCAACAAGGTCACACCTTCTAATAGTGCCACTCCCTGAGCCAAGCATATCAAACCATCACAAGGAGTTGTCTGGAGTTCCCCGGACAACTTGCGGGCTCCTCTCAGACAACAGCAATCATTTGCATGACCTGTGATTTTGGCTTCTAAGCCTGGCAACTCCATGAGATTTCCTGTGGGTTCATGGATCTCTGAGTCTGCTGAACCCCTAACCAGCTCCAAGGGAGAATGTTAAATTCTAGAGCATACACGTACCTTGCTTCTGTGGCCTCATCCCAATCCCAACTGATCCACGTGCCTTCCTGCCACGGCTGACAGAAATCTCTCAGAGGGAGCTAAAACCATTCTTTCCTTCCTTAAGTTGGTATGTGAAACACTGTAGCCACTGCAGCACAAAAGTAACCACTGTACTCCACACTCTTTAGATGAAACAAAACCCAGAAATAGTTGCTGTTGTCTGGAGACCTCTTCAGAGCCTTAAATCCTCCTTCCTTTTGAGCTGTTTATTTACAAATAAATCAAAGGGGCTGGTTTATTTCCCGCCAGAGGGTGGTGGGCGGGATGGATAGCACTTCACTGGCTTTAACACCTGAGAATTTTCTGGGAGTTGCTGGCAGACAGGCAGCCTCTGTGACTGGCCTGACCCCAGGCTCTGTTCCTGCAGCCTCAGATGCCTGCTTGGAAAAACCCTGCTCCCAGGGAATAAGTAGGGGGTTGCAGGCTGTGGTGAGGACACTCAGAGGGACTCTAGGTCCCAGCTGCCTCTCTGAGTTGGGTTGGAACCAGGCTCCATCCAGGGTCTTCTTATTAAGCTAGTTGAATTCTCCTCTCGAGAAAGGAGAGGATGAGAGGGGATGTAGAAAGAAAAAGAGGGAACTACAGAAGCAGAGAGGRAAAAGCTGAAGAACAAGGAACAAATGGAGGGTGAGAGGGACACCCCACCAGGGATCTCCATGGCCTGCGTGTCACCCCTCCCCCACCCCAGTTCAGGATCASCACTGGATAAAAATGACTAGATGAGGCGGTGGTTGGGCTGAAGAAGTAGCAGTGGTTGAATGAGAGGGGTATTACGCTAGGCAAAGGACCAATGAGGATGAGCAAGGTAAGTTGAATACTGAGAGATAGCTCCTTTGGCCAAAGCAGACATTACTAGTTGATCGCTGATATTTTTCCCCACTCTGACCAGGATGGGAAATTTCCATGCCTTCCTGGTACCGAGAAATGCAGAATTTGCATGAAATACATAAACCTGTCTACCCCTCCTTAATGCAATATGCTGCAAGGGTTTTCACCTGATGTTGAGTCGGAGGGAACCCTATGTGCGCGCGCACACACACACACACACACACACACACACACACGTACGTCTGGGTGGTTAGGACCTGGATAAACAAGACAGTCGATTTTCATTGGTTGGGGAAGGTGGTGCACCCTATAGACATGGAGTGAGCTGGAGCCTGGGAGATACCACTGAGCTGATTAAACAAGAGGTCAAAGAGGTTGGTTTCTTTACTGCTCAGGGCCAGCCAGAGTGTGGTGGACGGGTGGCTCCTCACTGACCCGTCTTCTCCCTCTGCTTTAACAGCTGAGCACAAGGCACTGTGAGCCTCCACTGGGACCTTCAGGAAGAAAGGGTCTCTAGGAAACCAGCCCCTTCTTGAATCTCAAGCCCTTCCCCAGGCCTCACTGTGGTATTCTTAAGGGACCCAGGGRACTTAGACCAATCACATCCCCTCTCTGATATTCTAATTCCATACTAGAGAAAATAAAGACATAGACCTTCTATCAGAGAGGTCAATGTGTGTCATCCACACCAAGTCAGCCTCTCCCTCAGCCAAAGCAGACGTTACTAGTTGATCGCTGATATTTTCCCCCCACTATGATCAGGATGGGAAATTTCCATGCCTTCCCAGTACTGAGAAATGCAGAATTTGCATGAAAAATAAAACCTCCTCAATGCAATATGCTCCAAGGGTTTTTACCTGATGTCGAGGTAACCCCATTCACTATTTTGCCCTGCAGCTCAGGTTGACCTCATTCCCTATTGTATCCCCTGTATGAGACTGTTAATTCAAAATGGAGAAAGAAGAAGAGGGAGGAAGCCCCTCAGAAGCCGCCACCTCACTGTCTTCACCGCGCCAAGCCAGGGACTCCGTGCACACGTGGTGCACACAGTGCAGGGGCCACTCCATTCTCCCTCTCCGTCGCTCTCTCCGGCCTGGACACAATTATGTTAAAAGAGCAATTAGCGACCTCTTAAGCCTGATGGCCTACTCCCCCATTAATCTCTTGCAATTATAAACCCCAAATCTTCACAACAATTGGTCCCAGATGCCCACTAGAGGAACGCTAATCGCCTCCTTCCCAGCTGAAACCAGCTGTTCAGCTACAGTTTCTGGTCAGGGAGAGAGATGAGAGGTCACACGTGGCCGAATGGTCAGCCGCCGCCGCCAGGGTGGAGATCCTGCCGAAGGAGGGGACAAGAGATACCCTTCGGGGCCTCGGAGCACCCTCGGAAGGCATCTCTCCTTCCTTTGGCTGCCCACGCACTGGTCTGCAGTCAGCCTGGGCCGGTATCTCCCGCACTCAGAGCCACTCTGATTCCTCATTATGAACACACGCTAATTACTGCAGATAATTAGCTCTTCACAGCCACCCGGCCGAGGCGCTCCAGACAAAGACGCTCAGGAGGCTGCGGACATGGCTGGTCGCCTCCGGCCCACAGCCGCCACCAGAGCATCCTGCCAGCTGACCCCAGGTTTGGGGGGAGGAGGCGTGAACTAAGGTGAAGGCCTAGGTCATTGGTGCTTACTGCACACGGCCCCTGCTGCTGCGGGCAGAACCGATTCAGACCTCAGCACTGCAGCTAATTAAATCAATATGAGATAATGAACGGCAATTAGAGGTCCAGCTAGGCACATCTTCTCTTGTAAATACTGTTTCTCTCCCAACGGGGAGCTCTTTCTTAATAATCTGTTTGTGTTTCATTTCCAGGAACTGTAATTCCCCTAAGAAGCTCCTGGGGAAGTGATTTGTTTGTCTGTATAACCACGAAGCAGGTCCTCTGGACTCGCCCGCCACTGCCTCCACACGTGGATTATCTGCCTCAGTGCTACCGGTTTAGGTTTGATTGTTTGTTTGTTTGTTTGTTTTAATATCTGACCTGTCCAAAGAGCATATGCAGGGGTTTCAGCCCTCAAAGGAAACATCAATAAATCCTCGAAGGGGTCACAGGGCTGGAGGCAGGCTGAGGACTCCCATTGCACAGAGGGGAAAACTGAGGTAAGGCAGCCATGAGAGTGATGAACCAGTCTGGTGATCTCCTCTGCCATTCAGACCTCTCACCCCCACCTCCACATGGTACCTGGGTGCATGATAAGAAGCTGTCTGCCCTCCAGGAGCTCACAAATTTGTCTGGCAAGACAGACTAAGGCACATAACAATTAGAGAGCAATTAGGCACCTAATTGTGTGGTGCCAACAAGCTCAGGGCTTAGTGAGGGTTTGGGGACTAGGGAGAAAGAGCAGCATCAGGGCCTGGGACTCTTTGCTCTCAGTGTTTCCCATCAGGCCCTGCTTTCTGAGCCCTGGGTTTTTATTTGTTCACTTAGAGGTTCCATGGTAGCCTAAAGTCAATGCCTCTAAAGCAGCCTCCCCAGCCTACCTGCTCCTGCTCCTCAGCTCATTTCCCTTAGAGAATTAGCCACGCCCCACAGCAGAGCAGTATCCAGGCATAAAGAATGGARCTGTGCTGTTTGCAGGAAAATGCGTAGGATCAGCATCATTGCGTTAAGTGGGATAAGCCAGCTCAGAGGAACAAACACTGCATGTTCTCTCAGAGASACACTGAATTTAAATGTGTGTGTGTGTGCCTGTGTGTATGTATACATGTGTATCTATGTGTGTATATATATTATGTGTTCACGTGCATCTGTGTGTATGTGTATGTGTGTATATATGTGTTTGCCTGTCTGTGTGTATATATACATGTGTGTGCCTCTGTGTGTGTATATATGTGTATGCATCCCTGTGTGTGTGTGTGTGCACACGCATGTGTGTGCTCACTCACACACACATATATGACCTGAGAAAAGAGAAAGATTTTATGGGGAAAAAGCTAGAGGTCTCAAGGGAGCGACACAGAGTCTCGGAAGTGATGAGTGAAGAAAGACAGACACCACACGTTTGCTCTCACACAAAATCTAGACTTAAGCATGGATATACACATGGAGTGGAAACAGAAGGGGAACCCAGGGGTGGGGGGACTGGAATGAGAGCGGGAAGGCAGTAGTGGAGGATAGCAGCCATAGGAGGGGGTGGCTCTGCGTGATGACGTCATACCTAGTGACGCGCATGCTCACTGGAATGTAGTCAGAAGAGGCAGTACAGTGCTTGTGAGAAGTATGAGCCTTCTTCACACGGCTTCCACCTCGCCTGGCTGGACCCACGGCCTGAACTGGCCCCGATACCGCCCCAGTGTCCCAGCAAACCTTATGGAGAAAGAGAAGTCCCAGAGAAGCAACCCACCCCGTCCCAGGACTCAATCAGGTTCACGAGCCAGTTCAGAGCAAGTTCAGACATGGGGAAAATATGGCCAGCTCCCATTACCTGCCCTCAGGAGACTCAGACTTTGGAGAGGAACTTCTCTGTGGCTTGAGGAAACTAGGGGCCCTTGGTCATGGTCACATCATTCTTAACGTCTGGCACTGTCACTGGCTCTGTCCAGGACACACCTATAAAGAGGCTATTCATCTGCCCAGACAGCAGTGAGAAATGTATGTCAGCCCTGCTCTGTAAACCAGAAGTCTGTAGCTCAGAGAAGGGAACATGACAGGGAGCCCCAGACTGGAGCCAGCAGAGTCCATTTCAAACTATACCATCCACCCCGATGGCCTTCAAGGGATGTGCTTCCTGGGAGATCTCTCTTTATTTTGAGCCAGGAAGTCTTGAGTCTCCCCACCCCTGCAAGTAGATGTGTGTGTGGCTTTGTGCTGGTGAGGTTTCTGTCAACACGACAGAAGCCTAGACATATTTGGGGAGAGGGACCTCAATTGAAAAATAAAATGCGTCAACAGGCAGATCTCTGAGAATTCAAGGACAGTCAGAGCTATAGGGCAAGACCTGGTCTTGAAAGGAAGAAAGAGAAAGGGGGGTTAGGGAGGGAGGGAGGGAGAGAGAGAGAGAGAGAGAGAAACAAAAAACAAAGAAACAAAAAGAACGAAGAAAGGGAAAAGAAAGAAAAGAAAAACTGCCTCAAACAGGCAGTCTGTCAGAATTTCCTTGATTGATGATCGATAAGGGAGGGCCCAGCCCATTGTATAACAGAGCAGGCTGAGCAAGTCATCTGAGCAAGCCAGTAAGCAGCATTCCTCTATGGCCTCCAAGTTCCTGCCCTGACTTCTCTGGATGATAGACTAGAAGCTATTAAATGAAACAACCCTTTCTTCTCCAACTTATGTTGGGTCATAGTATTTTGCCACAGCAATAGAAACCCTAAGTAAGACACGTGTGCATGCACACACGGGGGCACATTTGACACTGGCATTGGGACCCAACTGCTCTCCCTTGTTCTTTGAGGCTGGGTCTCTCAGCTATTCCGTTAGCTTAGCTAACCACGGCTTGCCTCATAGATCCCACCCACCCCACCCCCMCCCCCCACCGCCACCGCCTCTACCTTACTGGAGGACTGCCATTGCGATATATTTATGTGGGTTCTGGAGATCTGAACCCTGATCTTCAAGCTTAGATGGCAGACACCTCACTCGCTGAGCTCTCTTGGACCTTAGGATTTGTGACACAGCTAACCAGTCCTGCAGTCAATAGAGCCTTGGATACCAGACAATCCTGTCTCTCCTCACTCTTCCTCATGGCAGTCACAACCTGGCCAGAGTCCTGACACTTCCCTCTGTGCTCCCATGTTCACAGCTCCAGAGAAAGCCCTGGACAGGAAGCTATAGCCATCAAGGCCTCACTGCAGGTTGCTGCTATAGACATCAGACATGCAGTGTCCCAACCACAGCAATCTGTGCTACTCAGCTGTGACTGCTGGCTCATTAACGCTCCTGGCCAGGGACTGTTCTGAGGGGCTGCATGCGATGAGCTAAACCCCCATGGCACCCAAGTGGCTCCACTAGAAACAGTTCCAGTTTTGAAAGTAAACACTCGGACTGGAGAGATGGCTCTGTGGTTAAGAGCACACTGACTGCTCTTTCTGAGGTCCTGAGTTCAATACCCAGCAACCACACGGTGGCTCATAACCATCTGTAATGAGATCTGATGTCCTCTTCTGGTGTGTCTCTAGACAGCAATGGTGTTCTTACACATAATAAATAAATAAATTTTTCTTTGTAAATAAAGTTAACCCACCATTTCACTGACTGATGGGACCTTGAGAACTGGAAGTGACAGGGTCGCTGGAGCTGAAGCCATCCGACTCCAAAAACCTGACCCTTCACACAACCTGAGCCCTCCAGTGACTCCTGTGCGCCTCTCTCTCCCTGTGAGTCAGAACTCTTCCGTTCTGCAGGCCTCCAAGCCCTCCTCCTCCATCCCCCCCCCACACCAGCTAAATACATCTTTATCTCCTGGAGTTGAGTCTGACATCTCCACTCTGTCTATTTTATGCTGAAATAACAAAATGTTAGRCAATAGGTAATGCATAAGAAAGAAAAGGATTTCCAAGATGCTGCTGTCCAGGGCTGAGGGCCTGGCCCGGTCGGATGCAGAGGCRAAGTGCAAACATGCACAAGGGAACTGAGCTGAAGAGGCTGAGGCTGAGGCTCCTGATGCAAGAGGGGAAACCAGGACCGAGGCTTCCCAGGCGGGAGCTGCAGCCCCCCCCCCTGGATTCTGGGATTCCTCGAGTGTCCTGGGAGGCAGGACACACCCACCAGGGAGCCTATGCTGGCTATAGAGACTGGAAGCCGACCTCTAACCTGTGAACAGGCAGAAATTTTCTCCCAGACTGGCGCAGTTACATTACTAATCTGAGATGAGATGGTTCTGTAATTCCGCAGAAGAGGGAGCCTCCAGAACTGGAGACGAAACAAAATGGTGGTGACTGAGCCAAAAGCCCCTTCCCTCTCATGGCACTGGAAGGTGTTCTGCAGGCCAATTGGGGGCAGGGAGGCCGGGGAAGGGGGGAAGTCAACATTCTTATCCAGCTGTGAACCCCTGGAGCTACAACATTGATCTGACAGGCAGGATGTGCCCACTGGGGCAATAGTGGCATGGCTGTTATGGCAGTGACGACTGCTATGGGGTGACAACTGTTATGTGGTGACGACTGTTATGTGGTGATGACTGTTATGTCTGTTATGGGGTGACAACTGTTATGGGGTAACAAGGGGTAATGACTGTTATGTGGTGATGCTGTTATGGGGGTGATGACTGTAATGGGGGTGATGACTGTTATGGGGTGACTTATGGGGTGATTATTGTTATGGGGTGAAGACTGTTATGTGGGTGATGACTATTATGGGATGATGACTGTTATGGGGTGATGACTGTTTTGGGGGTGACCAACAGCTTTCTGGTTGGAGCTGAATTCTGTTCCACAGGAGGGAGTTCGTGGGAGACACCTTGATCCTGGTGGACGTTCATGGCTCGAGAGAGGGGTCATAGGCACTGGGCAGGGGGACCCGCTGCTGTTTTCTTGTGGGTCTTTGGGTCAAATGGCCATCGAAGTGCTTAGATTAGTGCTGTTCCCAGCTTGGTGAGAGAAGCTCCTATATGCTGTGAGTGACTGTGGCTTCAGACTCCAAGYGCTGAGATTAAGTTGTGAGCTCAGCCTGAAATCAAAAGTCACTGCCCACCCCAAGACTCAGGGGTCGCACAGAGGGGAGACAGAAATAATGTGGTGGCCAGAGCCAGGAATGGGGGCGGTTAGGGTAGGGGGGAACKTTGAAATGTTGTCTTCTGGATTTGACACAGCAGCTGTCACACATATGATCTCAAAGCAGCCCAGATTCTCTGTGCAAGATCAAACATGTCAACATTTCATCAGGAACGGGGGTGGGTCTCAAGAGTCTGCACCCCTCCCCGAGGAGCTTCTGGGGGAGGGAGAGTGATTTTCTCCGGTGGTGTAGACACCGGAGAGCTGCCTGTGCTCCTGTTGATGACCCTACGCTACACTCACGTAGGCGAAGGCAGAGAGATGCAGTGGCCTGCAGAAAGAGCTGTGGAAGTAGGAAGGGACTTGTTGGGGAAACTGAGGTTCTGCAGGAGGGGAGGGAGACAAAGGGGGAGAGTGGGGGAAGAGCTTATAAACATATATGAGACTGTGGAAGCGTGTTACCGTGTTATGTGTATAGACACAGTATTGTGTGCATATATACATGAAGGAGCCATGGTCGGAGTCAGGCCTGGGAAAGGGCTCAGCCAGTAAGCATGTGCCTTGCATGAGACATAGGGTTCTGAGTTTGAGTCCCCGGAACCCAGTAAAAATCTGGGTTTGTTGGGCTTCCCTGTAACCTGAGTTCTGGGGATGTGAAGACAGGCAAACTGGTCAGACATCCTAGGCAAAGCAGTGAGCTGGGCCACTGAGAGACCCTGACCTCAAACAAGGAGTGCTCCCGAGGAATGGCTCCCGAGGCCAGCCTCGGGCCACCACATGCTGTGGCACACACACACACACACACACACACACACACACACACACGCACGCATACACATGCACACACATACACGCACACATAGGCACACACACATGCACACACATACACACAGGCACACACACGCATGCATATACATGCACACACATACATGCACACATAGGCACACACACATGCACACACACATGCACACACACATGCACACACATACACACAGGCACACACACGCATGCATATACATGCATACACATGCACACACACGCACACATAGGCACACACACATGCACACACATGCATGCACACACATGCATGCACACACATGCACACATGCACACCAGGTTGCAGTCACACAAGCTTAGTCTTCCTTCACTTCGGACCAGAAGCCCTGCAGATTGCAGCACTTTCCGAGTTGGAGAACATTCATACACAACTGAGCATCCCTAACACAAAACTCAGATCCAGAGCAGCCCAGGCACACTGTGCTGGTGCTGCCGAACACAGAACATTCCAGGTTCCAGAGGGACTTACCCTGGAACAGCACACGTAGCCAGGAGAAGGCTAGCGACACAGGAAGCTGGCAGAAACCACTTGGAAGAAAGAAGATTCATTTCCAAGTGACCTCAGCTCCATAAATTTCTCAAGAATGCAAGACACTGTCTCCTTCCCAGCTATGCCTTGAGTTTTAAGTCAAGGTGGACACTTGATTGCCTCTGGGGTAGAGTTAAATTAACAGGTCCCCATCCCTCTTACCCTTGGCCTCCCAGGCTACAAGCTGAGGAGCAGTGTCCACACTTCTGTCCAGCTGGTCTACATAGAGCATATCCAGTGGGCCGCATCCCGCCCTGGGAACGGGCCGCAGCCGGCCCCGGTGGCCCGGAGTCTCCTGACGGATGAGGCAGAGTTCCRTGACATGGCTGTTATTGATCTGAGTGGTTGTCGGCAGAGGGGGAGGTTGTAATTGCCTCTGTAGTTTCATTGTAAGCACCCGGAGGGAAATTAAAGCCTTCGGCTAATGGGGTGCCCCATCCCCAGCCTGTGATGCATTGGTTCCAGTCAGGTCTCTGGAATACCAAGTGGATGTTCGGGGCTTTTTAAAGCATATTCTATGTGGAGCTGAGATCCCTTGCAGGCTTAAGGAAGGGACAGGGCAGATATCTTTGTAACGGAAGTTCCAGAAAGGTTTAGCATCGCGAAGAATCACATCGGGTCTCTCAGATAAGATTGGGTCTTGCTTAAAGCATATGGGGTGGGGGCACCCTGTAATTGGTGATAAAAGCTAGCCAGCCCACTCTGTGTCGGGGAACTGCTTAGAAGGGTCAAACCCCTGCACTACCCAGCCTAGCCAACGTACAGTCTCGAATCTACCACAGACTCAGCGTGCACTCTTGATCTGAAGACATAGTAACAATGCTAAGAGGCTTCCTTCCCTACTCTGAACATCGAAGTGTTGTTTAAAACCACACTTTTGCATGAAAAGCCACTGGAATACCACAGGGCTTGGGGAAGACATTCAATTAATTCCCTTTAGTGTCTGTCACGAGCCGGAAGACAGGTCTGTCATTCATACCCACGTATAAGTGAGTGACGCAGTGAATCAGCAGCCAACACATTAATAATCTTATATTGACCCATTACTCAGAGAAGGAATAAGACTTCAAGGTCACGTGAGTGCTCAGGGGGGGTGGAGGGGTCTGAGGCAAACCGACTCCAGGCCTAGGTACATGAACTCCACTAATGAACTCTTGGTTTGAATTTTATCGTCTACACAGCAGGAAGGTTTGTGGGTACAGCCGGGGAGACCCACCCTCACCCAGTGATGCTAAGGCTCTGATTCTCCTGATGCGAATTTCCCAAAGGCTGCTATTTCCAGAACTAAGGCTTGCAGGCAGCCCTATCCTGGTCTGGGCTGCTGGGGTGGCTGCAACAGGCAGTCCAGATTCCCAGAGCCGAGGAGAAGCACTGAGGTCCCTCCCCATCAGACCCCAGGGCTCTGCATGTCACTTCCAGAGAGCAGTGTCTCCCTCCCTTCCCTGCCCCCAGCACTGCTGTTACCCTCAGGCTGCCCCTCACCCACCTCCAGCTCAGCCCATCTCCCGGGCTTACATCCAAGCTGAGAAAAGACGGGGCGTATTTTATCCAGGGACCATCTCTCATCCCATCGTTGACTTATAGGGAATGAGAATTTCTCCCGGGCAGACTCTCTCTCCCACTGACATGTACACATCTCTGGGGGAGGGGCCGGGGTGACCCTCCTGTATACCCCGTGAATCTGGTGGGAGCCACTTTCTCCGAGACTGGGGCCTCCTATCTGTAAGATTCCTRGGATCGGAACACAGACAAGACAGAGAGCAGAGCTTTCAGAAATGGCTAGGTCAGGAGGCCGGGCCTTGTGTCTGCATACGTGCAAATCCTGATCCATTTCTTAGCCATCTTGGGCTTCTGTGTCCCCACCACTTCACAGGTGTGTACAGAGCCCAGGAGGGAACCTTTGGTCACCACAGACAACTGCACCCCAGCTGAGATGTAAAGGCACCCCACAGATGCCACACCCATTTCTGCAGGGCACTCACACTGTGGACCTCTCCTGAGCTGCCGCCTTTCAGTCGGAGACCCCCGTGTGAGCACCCTCATCAGTGCCACTATGGAAGATGTGAGTATCCTGGTGTGAAACCCATCTTGGCCACTAGTGACAGGCCAACCTCCCCGYGGCGAGAGCTGTTCTGCAGTCTGAATCCCACATCCGTGTCTTGATTGTTTTATTGAAGTTGTAGTGACTTCCCACAGCTCAGCAATCTGAAAAAGGACACGGTTATTGTCTTATAGTTTGTAAGTCCAGGAGTCTAAAATCGAAATGTCAGGGATTGGGAAGAGGGAACTATGAGCATGAGAAACAGAGTTTGGTCAACCTGTTTCCAGGTACATGCACGTCTGCGTGTGTATGTGTGTGTGTGTATGTGTGTGTGTGCATGTGTGTGTATGTGTGTGTGAGAGAGAGAGACAGAGACAGAGAGAGACACAGAGACAGAGATAGGCAGAGAGACAGTGAGAGACAGAGACACAGAGACAGAGACAGGCAGAGAGACAGTGAGAGACAGAGAGACAGTGAGAGACAGAGACACAGAGA
>BDUI01009834.1:47653-57835 GCA_002335545.1 Apodemus speciosus | reverse complement strand
AGGTGCCTGCCTGGGTCAAGGTCCCGGGCCCAGAGCGCCCAGACCCCGAGCGAGTTGGTGTCCACGCGGGTTGGCGACCACCTGCAGCTCTGACCTGAGGCAAGATGGTGGCCTCTGCTGYACGCTAGACAGGCTGGTCCCTAGAGACCGCCACCAGGTTCTCTCAGCTCTGAAGGAAGATATCCTAAGCAGGCATTTGTGCTCCCCTACCTTTGGCCATTAGGCTATTGGAGCAATGAATCCAGAGAAATTGGAATTTCTTATACTGTCTTATGAAGATCAAAGCCTTCTGATGGCAGCCAGAAACTTAGACTTCCGCATAGGCTGACCACGCGTAGGCTGGTAACTAAGATTACCTTTCAGGAGAGTCTTGAGATGAGACAGGACGCATCAGTGATGGCCAGAGTCTCCTCTTTATCAGGATTGCTTAGCTATGCCTACCTCGTGCCCTCTCTTTAAACCCAAACCTCACGTCACTACTCAAGAGATGGACAGGGTTGGGGGAACAGGGGAAGGAGACACTCTGTCTTTTCACTTGTTCCTCTTCCCAATGTGGCCACATTGAATGCATCTCTTTTTCTGATCATCACTATTTCCTATGTCATTGGCTGATCTCTTGGGAATGTGTGGCTGAGCCTCGTATGTGAGAGTCTGCCAAGGCCCTGCTCTGACACTAACAGACTTCAGTAGCAATGTGTTTTATAGTTGTATAATTGTATTTTGATTGCAATTGTGTTTTAGGAAAATGTCTTTAGTGTCTTTTTAGTGTCTAAAACTTAAATGAAAACAGTTAACTTTTTTTTAATCTTCTGGGTAAAGTTGTAAATATTTCTATCCTATCAGACCTCCAAAATTTAATGAGGCACCATAGTCTTTTTTCAGTCTATCAACCAGAACCCCAAAGGCATTCAGTTATTTTTTTATTCTAGTCTTACCCACTATTTGCATGTCCCAGTATCCTGCTCTGAAGATGAAGGAAGCTCTAAGAAGGAGTCCATCGAGAGATGCTCAACTCTCAGTTGAGAAATGTGAGGTTTCCAACCAGAGGGTAAGATTTTCTGAAAAGGAACTTTTTTTTTTTTTTTTTTTTTTTTTTTTTTTTTCTAGAGCAGAATTTCCCGAGGAAGACAACGTCCTTCCATCTGATAAGAATCAGGTGCTTTACAACCTTGCTCAGCTTTTCTGAAATCACTTATGACTTTAATCCTCGAGGATCCTAAACATTAAGTAGGGCTTTAGTGACTTAAATTAGTGCACTTACTGCTAGTTGCTCCAGACATGACCTGGTCATTCTGGGACTATCAGTTTGTTTATGAAAAACAAGGACAGTCCTGTGGGACAATGGACCATGCCAGGAAACTTGGTAAGGTTGGTCTGAGACACAACCTGAGGAAACTCGGGTACACACACCTGAGACAGTAGGCACCTCCTTGCTCCCTGCCAGAACCCTGGCTTGGAACATGTGCTGYACTTCCCACACAGTCCTTCGGACTTCTATTCAATTTCATGGTGAGTATCAAAGATCAATAATTCTTGACCAAGTGGCAGACGCCTTCTCACCTATACGCAATACCAGGAATCACTAAAGTTTCAGAAGCACATGTTAACTGGACATTGGAGTCTCCTGATCCTTTATGAAATGTGCTGCTTCTTAGCTAGTTGGCCTACCACTTCCTATGAAATTTACTTTTGGTCACATTTTGTCATTGGAATACTCGGACTTCTGTCATTCTTCTTTCATAACCCAAAGAAGGGGGAAATTCATGACCACCTGACCTTGGTTTGAACTATTTATGCTCCAACTGCATTCATTTAAGATGACATTAATGAATCTAAGCATACTTTTTACTCCTGGTGCATCATGTCTTGGGAGGGAAACAAGGAAATTTCAGGGAGGATTTACCATCGCAAATCTCATTGCACTCCTGGGATATGGCTTCTTGCCAAGTGGCAAGATCTGCCCAGATGGCAGAACTTATTTTCCACACCAGATTTTTGTCATTATCTAGAGGTTAAAGGGTTAATAAATATACAGACATCTTTTGGGAACATGATTTTGTAATGCTGCGGAAATAAAAAGGGTTGCTGATCTAATTAGGAAGCTCTAATAGGAAAGTGCAGGAAGAAGTTCGGTGTTAGGATGTTAGGCTGCTCCTGGAAGAGATGACAATGCGTTAGTAGATGATCAGACAGAAAGCTGTCATAGAAGCTAACACACTCAAAATGCCATGACTGGTCACTGTAGAAATGCCCCAGGAGGCCTAAGGTCTACATCTTTAGACCGGTTCAATGAAACGTTTAGAGATCATATTCAGCCGGCACTGGCCAGAACCCGGGGCACTCACGGGTACAGGTCTGGTTGAAGCCAGCTGCCTTGTTCCCTCTTGGCTAACTCAGGTTACACATCCGTGTTAACTGTGGGATCCTGCTTTTAATGCTGCTTCCTGCATTCCTGATGACTCCTTGATATGAGTCCAAGGCCTGGATAAAATTGGCCAGTGAACTGAATAAGCATCTAGCCCGTGTGACTGCTGGGTTGGTGCACATTGCGACTTGAGGATGTGGTACTTCCTTATGACTGTAATAGTAATAATCAGTTTCCCCTGAGGAATATTGAATGGCGGAGAAGCACCTAAAGAAATGTTCAACATCCTTAGTCATCAGGGAAATGCAAATCAAAACAACCCTGAGATTTCACCTCACACCAGTCAGAATGGCTAAGATCAAAAACTCAGGAGAAAACAGGTGCTGGCGAGGATGTGGAGAAAGAGGAACACTCCTCCACTGCTGGTGGGATTGCAAGCTGGTACAAGCACTCTGGAAATCAGTCAGGCATTTCCTCAGAAAACTGGGCATGACACTTCCAGAGGACCCTACTATACCACTCCTGGGCATATACCCAGAGGATTCCTCAGCATGTAATAAGGACACATGCTCCACTATGTTCATAGCAGCCTTATTTATAATAGCCAGAAGCTGGAAAGAACCCAGATGTCCCTCAATGGAGGAATGGACACAGAAAATGTGGTATATTTACACTATGGAATACTACTCAGCAATTAAAAACAATGAATTCATGAAATTCTTAGGCAAGTGGGTAGAATTGGAGAATGTCATCCTGAATGAGGTGACCCAATCACAAAAGAACACTCATGGTATACACTCACTGATAGGCGGATATTAGCCAAAAAGCTCAGAATACCCAAGACACAATTCACATATTAAATGATGCCCAAGAAGAAGGATGGAGAGGCCCCTGGTCCTGGAAAGGTTCAGTGCAGCAGTGTAGGGGAATACCAGGAGCAGGAAGGGGTGGATTGGGGAACAGGGGGAGGGAAGAGAGCTTATGGGACTTTCAGGAAGGGAGGATCCAGGAAAGGGAAAATCATTTGAAATGTGAATAATGAATAAAATCGACTAAATAATCGAATAAAAATATTTAAAATAGTAATAATCAGTTGATGTCCTGGTTAAATAAATTCAAATAGAAGCTGACTTTAAAGATACATTTATTAGTTATTATTAATTTAGTTTTAAATATATACAACTTTTGCTTTTTGACTGATGCATTAAAGTTATTATGTCTAGGTGAATTTTTAGATTATTAAAATAAAATCTAGGAATCAGCCCCCCTCCGTGCATGAAAAGAGAACGTGGCTCTCACTGCACAGGAGTGCTTGCTTCTAGTGAGTCTGATAGCACCCAGGCTCTCTTGGGACTTGTCTTTCTCTCCTTTAAGATAATCACTATCAGAAGCAGGATTCTAAGGTAAAAGCTAGACTCTGAGAACCCAAACCTTTCAAGGGGATGCTGGGTGGCTTTTTATTTCTTGGTCTTCTTCTTTATTTCCTACTCTAGATGGGGCCCATGAAGTAGGAAAGAGAGCTACACATTAGTTCTCATGGAAACAGTAGGTAAAGCCGACAATATTTCTTCTCTTGGGAAGGTTGTGCACTTAGTAAGCTAGAAACACTTACATCTAGTTCTAGCCATAATTACTTCGGATGTAACACTGGCCGCCCAAGGGGGAACATGCTACTTTAAGAAAAAGTACTACTATCGCTGTAGTTAGATATTACTGAAAAGACCTGGTAAACAAGGGAGAAATCAGAAATTAGGTCACTTGGTTAATACCGCCTGATTCTGTGTGCTCTCTGGACTAGGGTCTCTTTCCTCCTCATTTGGCCTTCTTAGCTCCTGGCTGACAAGGGAACTATATACTCCAAGTGTAATCTTCTTCTTAGTGTTTGTTTCTGGGGCAGTGTTTCTGGGGTCCTACATGTTGCTATACACGGTACTCTCCCATGAAATGGTCCAACAGATGATCACTCAGTGAAACAATTAAAACAGGAAAGCCAGACATTTCTGGAGGTTGAAAGGTTAAGTTGTGTGATGCTAAGAAAGATATATGAAGTCCCAAGACAGGGCCTCCTCCCCTCCCCATCCCCGCCTCACCTCCCCACCTCATTCTTCCACACTTTCTTGTCTCCCTTCCTTGCTCCCTTCTAATTCCCTTTCTTGCTTTATCAGCACTTATTTATGGAGTGTGAGACATTCTTTTAGGCACTTCACTGGGAAGAAGGTTGCGAGAAAGACTGACAAGGTTCCTGTCTTCATGAAACTTCTATTCTACCAGGGAAATAGACAATTAAAAAMGAGTGAAAAAATAATTTCAGATAGATGGCAGTTATATTACATAACCAAGCAGAGTTAGGAGAGGAAAGAATGGATGGGAAGACAGAGCGGATAGGGAAGCCCTCTCTGAGAGTGATATCCCACTGAAGATGGAAATGGCAATGATATGGGATGATTAGCACTAAGATCTGAATAAGGAGGGCTGGACATAGAGGGAAAACAAATTATAAAGTTTTTCTTGCTTCTTATGCTTGAGGAAGACAAGTCATTCTGGCCAGAGGAGACAGGCAAAAAGGAGAACTTGGTAGCACTAGTACAGGGATATGTTTGTATATAAGTAATTACCTTGCGCTGTATGAAATTATTCCCACAGGGTCCAGAGAACTCTTGGTTAACAGGTAAAAGAAAGTGTCTTATCCTCAAAAGCTGAAGACGTGCCCCTGCACTGGGCTCTGAAATGGCGATGCTGAGTCCTTCAATCCTTCTGGAAGCAGCCTATAGTCCTCTCTGGTTCTTCCTCAGGTGCCAAGGTTCGTTTTCCTAGAAGCCTTGAGAACCTGTTAGAAATGCAGTTAAATAAGCAGAGTAAAGGGGCCATTCGCAGATCCTGCCGCCTGGTTATGGGTGCATGCTGTGGAGTTTCACTGATTCTGGCCATTGCCTTGACTCTATGCCCCAGCCCCACAACTGGGCTCCTGGATAGCAAACGTGAGTCTCTGCTTAGTTATCACTGGAGTGGACCCTTAAGGCATGGGCGTGGCGTGGGGTGGGGTGGGGTGAGTCTGAAACAGAGGATGCATTTTTCCTAGAATCCCTGGCTTATTGTGTGCAGTTGAGTTCTTGGTGAGTTCTGAATCAGTTCCATGGGCAGTAAGACGGAAATTTCTCATGGGCTTAAGCCAATGGGCACTCCTGGAGCAAAGAAGATAGGTAACTCTATTTATACTGAGCGGCACAGAATGTGGAAATTTTTCCTTAGGAAAATGCCTTTGGCAGAAGAGTGAGGTAGAGTCGGTGCTTAGGGAATACCGAAAGTGAGCATTAGGTCAGGGTTGGACAAAATACAGACTGTGAACTAATGCCTGCCTATGAGCTGTCTTGGGTAGCCCTCAAGCATAGATTTAGTTCCTACTCCCAGTGTTAGGACTTGAACCCCAAGCTTGTGTTTGTTAGGCAAGCATTCTACCACAAGCCTTATACTCCGAATTAAGCTTTACTTTTTAGAACAACCAACAAGGAAACCAAAAGAGAATGAGTGTCTTGTGGGCCCCCCAAATTTACGTGAAACCCCAATTTTAGCATACGTTACAAAAGTTTTCTTGGAGCACTAGCACACTCAGTTGTCCATATTGCCCGTGGTTGCCTCGGCAGCACAGGGACAGAACTGAGTGGCTGTGCTAGCCTGGGACAGTGCCAAGTGGAAGGGAAGTATAGTACTGTCTAGCCTCGGCAAAGCTTTCCAACTCCAGTACTACACCACTTAGACCAGCTTATCTGAAGGCTAACATTGGGAAGTGTGCCAAGGCCTTGACAGTGTCCACAAAGGGATCTTCTTCCTCTTCCCTCCCTTTCACTGACACAGCTCTGTCCTGTCCCCGCCCCAATCCCATTCCCCATTCCCCTACCTCCTCCCCCCACCCCCACTCCTATGTGTCAGTCTTGTCAGAAATGCTCCTCCCAGGTGGCAGCAAATGGTAACTTACAATGCTGGGCTCAGCCTGTTCCTACAGTTAGTGAACCCAGAAAACATGCATTTCCCAGGAGCATTTTGCAAAGCCCAGAGGAAAAATGCTCAGTGCCTGTGCCTTGGATCTATAGCTCATTGATGGAATAAATTACTGTGCCTAAAGAGGGAAGGATTCTGATTAGCCAGGTTAGTAAAGTTCTTTCCCGGAATCCTAAGGTCAGAGGACTGACAGCCCCTCCGGTGGGAAGCAGGGAATTCCCAAAAGGAAGATGTCAGATTGTATCAGATATTTCCAGAAAACCCAGCTTTACATTTTTTAAAAACTCATCTCTCCTTCTAATAGATGTTCAACTCACCCCTGGCTTTATTTCAATAGACTTACCTGTACTGTGTTCATTTGTTTGATTTTTAAGTGCATATTGAATATATTTTAAAATGGCAAACAACAAACACAATGACTTAAGAATGGGATGAGTATCCCATGGTGATTTGCTCCACGCATACATTATAGAGTGTGAGTGCCCTTCCTTCTAGAAGCTCTTACAGTTCAGGAATGCACAGTGATCATATGTGGAGAGATCTTTCACTCCAAACTCGCTCTAAACTTTGAAGAATTGTTTAGGTTCTAGTCTGCAATAAGTTGTTGGCATTGCAAAACAGAGTCTCGTCACCCCTCCCCAAAGCCAATTCAAGAGAATCTATGCTTATCCAGTTGAAGCATGGAACAAAGGGGAATGTTTTTACAGCAAACAGATTTTCTGAGAACAGTTGCTTAGGCAGTTTTTGGAGCAATGGGATTTAGATGTGGTAGAAAACATGCAAAGCCCAAATACCTGATGAGACTTGTCAACACTTTGAATTCTACATCTGTTGTTGATCACACTGCGGGACTTGTTAATATGTTTATGATCATGTTGCCACAATGGAAAACACCAAGTTAAATTGTCATGTCTAGTCAGGTAGGGCACCAGGTCCTTCATGTATATTTGATGACAAACAGTTTCACTAAAACATGGCTGGGTTGTTTCATTAATGTAGCTCCTAGAAAGGCCTGTGTTTGGTTTTGTTATGCTTGATGCCTGAGGCATAAGCAAGTAGAATTCAAGACACTTAAGCCAGGAAACTAGAATCATAATTAGCTCCCCCACTAACAACGCATCAGTGTTGTGTGAAGTGCTGGTTGGATTTTCAGGGCTGTCATCTCTCATCTGGTTAGTGAGTGAGCAGAAAATCCAGAGGAAATGTGCTAGAGTAAAGGTACTTGCTAAGCACCTTTGGTGCTTATACCAGTGAGTTACAGTTAGGGTTCCCCATGAAGGGAATCCTTTCAAAGTGATAAACAGGGGATTCCCTTAAATCTCTGCTCCCTCTGCCTTCCACCTTCATGCCTATGAGTGACTCGTGAGGTATAGAATTCCATTCAATAAAATCTATTCAGCTGGAGTAGATCCCATAGAAAATCTTCATGATAGTCCCAGTTAAAAAAAACATCATGTATTGATAAAATCATGAAATAAGAGCCACTTGGAACTGTCAAAGGAAACTTGAGTTACTCAGCTCACACCACAGAAGAGCTCATGTGACTGACTAAATTCCCGTAGACCTCAGCCTTTCTGACTCTGTGCACCAAAGTGCCTGGAATGGTGGCTGACCTAACAGCATCATGTATGCACTATATGAAACAGTGTCTCTCCAGATACTACACATTGCTTTCCATTTTGCTGTAGTTTTATACATATGTAACTCTCACACCAAAAGTCATCATCCTTAAGGATGAGAACTTACTAGGAAGCACTAAACAGTATATATGCCTACAATGGGTTGGATATTTTGAAGGAAAAATATGACCATTTATCATATCTAAAGTCACGTGCCTATGGGAAGCAGAAAGAACATGTCAGTATGCAGTGGCATTCTTGTTTCCTCATAATCATTGGTTATTTTCTTATGAATTCAAAAATGTTAATTTTCTGGTCAAGATAGAGGAATATCAACATAGTGCCCACAGCTGACCTTTCACTCAAACATTTAATAGAAAGTAAATCACAGGGCAAAGAAACAAAACCAGGAAATATGGACTCTTAAACAGAAATAAATAAGCCGTTAATTTGGAAATGGTCATTAAGATCTGATGGTTGGAAGATTAAAGGATGAATACCTCTCAGAACGATAACTGTCCTGTGAATATCCTAATTAGATTCAATTATTTAGGAACCACCACTTCCAGGCCAAAAAAAAAAAAAAAAAGGAAACTTTGTCAATGGGCAAAACCAAAGGAACAGCCGCCCATAAAGCATTGCAGGTGGTAGACAACATGGTCCCTAGAACAAAAATGGTTAAAAAAATCTCGATAGACCTTTATAGCAATGTATGACACAGTAGGCCTATTTCCCATAGGATGAGAAAGAAATGTTAATTTCTCGAGTGTTGATTCACAGAGATTAAGGACAGGGCTCCTGTTGCCTCATATTTTAAACCGATGTCTACAGCAATGGTCCACACTCAGTATGTGTAAGGAAGACCGCCTTGTGAAAGAAAGCGGTTAGTGACGCCGAGAAGCTTCATCTCCTACTGCCCAGCTTTGATGCTGTCAGAAGGACAGAAAGGAACTCGCAGTGGCTGACCATTGGTGGCAAATCATTCTGTTCTCAGTCTTTGTCTGGTGTTCCTCCTATTTGCTGTCCTTTCTTTCTCTTGCTCTTCTGCATCCTTTAATTCAGAATGGGAAGCATAGCTTAAGGAGAACATCTTTCCTCCCAGCATGAACATAGACTTCAGGTAGTATGATATATACTTAAATAATAACAATTATTCTTTTAGTTTATGCAGTAGCTATCAACTGGAGAATATTGTTTTTGCTTTGGGATTTCCGCATTTTCTGTAAACAGCAGAAAAAAAAAAGTTCTCCTTTGTGGCAAGAACTTGAAAAAAGAATTATTCCCAAATAGCTCTCATTAAGACAACAAAAATCAGTCTATGTCCCCAGAGTTCCTCYAGGCAGGCACCATCTTGTGGCAGTCCCATCTGTTTTTGACTGTTGGTATAACAGTTAAAGTAATATTTTAAGTTGGTACGTAGCAACAAGCTAATTTAGCAGACATGTGAGATTGCTATGTTTTTATAAAAGTTTGCCTGTCAAAATTGATGGAGTTTGACTAAGGAAAAAAATGGTAAAAGAAGACATAACTGTTCAAATGAATGTTTGCCTTTATAATTAATATCTGCGATGGTCAGGGGAAAAGCCGTCRCCAACGGGTGATTTCAGATGGAGCGCGTGCTGCCCAATGCCTGCTCCTGGGAAACGCCCAGCACTTAAATTTATTGCCAGTGAAATAACAAGATGAGGCTCACTTGTGCTCCTGGTACTGTGCTGGGTCCAAAGAATAATGTTTTGAACTTCCCCTCTTCTTCTGACCTCTTCTCATAAAGTATAAGGGTTACTAAGCACCGAGGCGCTCAAACTGCCATTTTTCAAGCCAAGCGAGCATTCAGTGTAAACAAACCGTGCAACTCTCTGCCTGTCGGTGGGCGAAAGCGCGTCAGAGTATTCTATGTTGGCTGGTGTTTGAACATAGTTAATTTTCTGTCCTCAGACTTATCTGAGTGAGTGCTATAAATTTAAGATTGCAAAGATTTCACAAACAGTCACTATCGGCAAAGCAAAATGAGCTGAAGAGCAGAGACTGCATCATTATAATTACTGCTATTGTTTTAATTTTTTTTTTTTTTTTTGAGACAGGATCGCCTGTAGCCCAGGCTAACTTTGAACTTGCTATACGGTTGGGGATGACTTTGACCTTAGAAATCTCCTGTCTCTACTACCAGACATGTGCCACCATGCCTAGTTTTAAGGTGCTGGG
>BDUI01009832.1:42305-53125 GCA_002335545.1 Apodemus speciosus | reverse complement strand
ACTTTTTTTTTTTAAAGATTTATTTATTATTTTTTTTATATGTAAGTACACTGTAGCTGTTTTCAGACACACCAGACGAGGGTGTCAGATCTCGTTACAGATGGTTGTGAGCCACCATGTGGTTACTGGGATTTGAACTCAGGACCTTCGGAAGAGCAGTCAGTGCTCTTAACCACTGAGCCATCTCTCCACCACCACCCCCCGCTATTATTTCAATATTCAGTATTTTAATATAATATTCGCTTGCATGGCGTTATCTTTAGAAACCTGGAGATGAGTTACTGTCTGCCGAGGTCTTCCGTAAGTGCAGTTCTTTCCCCCAGAACTCCAGGGCCTTACATGCTAAGCGAGCTTCACAGCTGAGCTGTATCCCCCAACCTTTAAGAGCAATTTTTTGAGGGTGGCAGGTGTGAGAGAACACACATAGACAGAGGCAGAGAGGATGGATTTCTGGAATGGCTTGTCCCTCCACCATTACATGGCTTGTGGGAATTGAACTCGGGACCCCGGGCCCCGTGGCACTCTGGACCYCAGGCCCTGTGGCCAGCTTCTATACTCAGCCCCAACACTTGGTGGGTTTGTTTCTTTTGTTTGTTTACTTGTGGGTTTTTTGTTTTTTGTTTGTTTGTTTGTTTTGAGACAARGTCTCTATTTGTATCCCTAGCTGTTTTGGAACTCGCTGGGTAGAACAGGCTGGCCCCAAATTCACAGAGATTCACGTGCTTCTACCTCCCATAACTTAAGACAAGGTCTTAGTGTAGAACTCAGG
Source organism: Apodemus speciosus (assembly GCA_002335545.1). Classification (NCBI taxonomy): domain Eukaryota; kingdom Metazoa; phylum Chordata; class Mammalia; order Rodentia; family Muridae; genus Apodemus; species Apodemus speciosus. Next base: position 52,356 of record BDUI01009832.1, on the reverse strand, counting down.
TAGGCCTTTGTACTCCTTTTATAGCCCAGGCTGCTCCTAAACTCCTACTCTTCCTGCTTTAGCCTCGAGTACCTAGGGACAGATGTCACTAGGCCCAGATACTCTGCTAATTATATCTAAGGAATTTGATTGAACATCCACAGATTTTGGTGTTTGTCGGAGGTTCTGAAACCCATCCTGTATGGGTAACAAGGGTAGCTGGACCACAGTTTGGGATTTTCCTTTATTGAAAACAGGAGGGTTGTCTTGTTAAAATAGTATTTAATCACCCTAACTTGTATGATTGATGGATGGCATCATTACCCTTCACAAACTAATAAAATCTGTAAAACTATATGTTGATATTTTTTTGATATTTCAGAACTGTTGTTACCATTCAATGTTTATAGTTCTTTAATTTTATTCAATAAAAATGTTTATATGTAATTTTCCATCTGCTTTTCATAGGCTCAGAAAACTCAGAAGCCACCACAGAAACCAGCACCCACTGTTGTTTCTGTGGCTCCAACTGTCAAGGACCCATTAGTTAAGAAGCCAGAAACCAAACTTAAACAAGAGACAACCTTCCTAGCATTCAAGAGAACGGAAGTTAAGGTAAAGTGTGTTTGTTTTCACCACGTTAAACCTCAGTGTGGCTGACTGAAGGGTAGGCTCTGGGTAAGTCTGATGAGAAACTATCATTTCACTGATGTTGGAAGTGAAGAACGCTAATAATTAATTAGATAGGAGGGGAGCATTTACATCAGAAATTGACTCTACACTGCAGTATGAGGTGTTACTAGGTTCCCAAGTTTGTGCTGTTTCGTGTCTGTGCATCCTGGCTGTGTTCCCCTCCATCCCTCCCTCAGGAGCAGCACAGGCCGCAGCAGTCATTACAGTCAGGAGTCAGCTCATCCACCTGGCCTCCCTGCYGAGGCTTCGCGCATGTGGTCTTGTAGTTACTTCAAGTGTTCTTTGGTGGAGTTTGATGAAAGGTCACCACAGCAGGTAGTTTGATGGTTTTATTGAAGGGAAAGGAGAAAAATGGATTTTTCAAACTGAAAATTAAGTTTGCCACACTGTGTTCTTTTGCTTTCATTTTCTGTCACCAGCAGTGTGTGTCCCAGGAATTTACGTTTTGTAAGATGGTTTCTTAATCAGGATATCATGAGATCATTATATGATGCTATTATAAAAATGTGTGGCTTTTCAGGACATGTGAACAAAAATTTCAACTTTATCAATAAAGATCTCAAAGCACTCTTATTTCGATTTATTTTTCTGGTGCTAAAAAGTGCTCATATACAGACTATTTTGAAGGCAGCCTTGTAAGAGCTAAAGAAGTCTTGTCAACTATTTCATAAGGGTTCACTTCTAAAATACTAATAGATATTCTAGATACTATATCACTATTTTTATACATTACATATTTTTCATTTTAAACACAGACAGTCCTATATCTGACTTCCCCTTTGAATGCTTTTGTGAGATTCTCTCAATGTGAAAGTAGACAGTGTGAGTGAACAGAAGTCACCCTATGCGCTTAAAACAGCATCGCTTAGGGCCTCTTGTCTGCCCGTGTTGGGAGCTGCTCAGAGAAGTGGAAACGTTAGAGATGACTCATTCCCCAGGAGAGGTCAGACCTCCCCAAAATGCCAGTGCCCCCCGAGAGGCAGATGTAAAGTCATCTGTATGAAAGTTGGGCTCTGTTAATAGAGTTTCAATGGAAACACACTGCAAAGCTGCATTTATGAGTTCTTTTTAATGTATCCTCAGTTTACACATCTTTACAGTACATTTTGTAGTAGAATAGATAATGAAATTTTTGTGGCAACTTGATTAAGTGACTTTAGAACTTTCCTTTTAATACGTTTCCTTTAATGCGTCCACTATTGATTGAATCTTTGTGGTAGGTATTTTCTTCCAAATGTCTTGTGTGTAAACAGTTTTATTTATTAAAGTAGATTGGATTTAGATGTGTCATGAGCTAGGTGAAATTTGGGGTGGTAAGAAAAGTGACTTGAACTAAATCTGATTCTCTTCTATGGTTTGTGACTGAATCTAAAGGCAGTTCCCCAAAAGAATTTTATGTATTTCCTTTGGAGTCATTAAAACAATATGGTATTCAGGAACCGCAAGTTGTGTAGCAGCCTCCCTGACTACAGACACTCCCTTGTGTTTTCCAATTCAGCTTCATATGACCCTAATGAAGGTTTTTTTTTTGTTGTTGAATGGTCCACATTGCCCACATCATTGCTTCTTGATAAACAAGTAAACATTTACATTCAAGWATATACAGGTGTTGATTATACTTGGCTCTAATGTAAATCTTATGTTTTGTTTTGTTTTTTTTTTTTAGCCATCTACAGTCATTTCAGGAAATTCTTCTAGTAACAACGTGTCCTCTTCAGTAACTAGTGGCCTAACTGGATGGGCAGCCTTTGCAGCCAAAAATTCTTCAGCTGGTCCGTCAACAGCAAAATTGAATTCAGCAGCACAAAACAGTAGTGGGAAACCTGCTGCCTCATCCGCTAACCAGAAGCCCATGGGATTGACTGGTCTGACATCATCATCCAAAGGCGGACTCGGTTCCAAACTAGGCTCTGGTAATAGCACTAGCCCCTCTGTCCCGTTGAAACCGCTTCCGCCTCTCACCTTAGGCAAGACTGGCCTGAGTCGCTCAGTTAGTTGTGATAACGTCAGCAAAGTGGGTCTTCCTAGTCCTAGTAGTTTAGTTCCTGGAGGCAGCAGCCAATTGAGTGGGAATGGAAGTAGTTCTGCAACAGGGCCGAGYGGAAGTGCCTCCAGCAAAACCACATCAGAGACCAGCAGCAGCACCTCAGCATCTCTTAAAGGTCCAACTTCACAAGAATCACAGCTCAACGCAATGAAGCGATTACAGATGGTCAAGAAGAAAGCTGCCCAAAAGAAACTCAAGAAGTAATATGGCCAGATAGGTTTTTATATCATATTACTCTAAAAATTAAAAAAAAAAAAAAAAATCCTTACTGGGACAAAAGATGTAACATACTGTAACTTAATAAAGATCTTGATCAAATCTCTGTTGTTTGTTACATTAAAATGCTAATATNGTCATTTCAGGAAATTCTTCTAGTAACAACGTGTCCTCTTCAGTAACTAGTGGCCTAACTGGATGGGCAGCCTTTGCAGCCAAAAATTCTTCAGCTGGTCCGTCAACAGCAAAATTGAATTCAGCAGCACAAAACAGTAGTGGGAAACCTGCTGCCTCATCCGCTAACCAGAAGCCCATGGGATTGACTGGTCTGACATCATCATCCAAAGGCGGACTCGGTTCCAAACTAGGCTCTGGTAATAGCACTAGCCCCTCTGTCCCGTTGAAACCGCTTCCGCCTCTCACCTTAGGCAAGACTGGCCTGAGTCGCTCAGTTAGTTGTGATAACGTCAGCAAAGTGGGTCTTCCTAGTCCTAGTAGTTTAGTTCCTGGAGGCAGCAGCCAATTGAGTGGGAATGGAAGTAGTTCTGCAACAGGGCCGAGYGGAAGTGCCTCCAGCAAAACCACATCAGAGACCAGCAGCAGCACCTCAGCATCTCTTAAAGGTCCAACTTCACAAGAATCACAGCTCAACGCAATGAAGCGATTACAGATGGTCAAGAAGAAAGCTGCCCAAAAGAAACTCAAGAAGTAATATGGCCAGATAGGTTTTTATATCATATTACTCTAAAAATTAAAAAAAAAAAAAAAAATCCTTACTGGGACAAAAGATGTAACATACTGTAACTTAATAAAGATCTTGATCAAATCTCTGTTGTTTGTTACATTAAAATGCTAATATTATTTAGCCAAACTTGGATCTATTTATTTCAGTCTATTTARCATTTTTAATTTCCATAGTGTATGAAAATAGTGATTATAATGACCGATTCATGATGAGAGCTTCAGAGGGTTGACGGCACATGCAGATGTAAAGAAACGGCTCGCTTGGTGCCTTCCGGGTAACGGACAGTTCAATAGAAAGTGTCCCAGCATTTTATAATACCTGAAGTGTTCAGTGTCAGTCATTGTCCCTGTGTCAACTAATGTCTCTCTCCAATTACTTCTTTTACAAAATTAATTTTGATATGGATTTCCCGGAGCTCTCTATCATGTCTTTAGCTCTCAATTACCCCTTATCAGTTGCTTAGGGAATTATTTCTTCCAGTAGATTTTGAATGCTCATGTCCATGTAATACAACATACTTTCTCATATGAAGAGAGGTCTTAGGTCTTCCCCCACTTTCCATACCTGGCCAGTGTGCAGATACGTGCACGTATGTACATTTAATAAAYGCTGACTTATCCTGGTTGCAAGTTCAGAGAATTATTGAGAAGAGTATCCATTTCCAAGAGGTTTTGCAGATGGGAATTTATGACTAGCTTGCACACAGCTTCTTCCTGACAGTGAATGGACAGGCTGTTTTTAATACTTAGAGAAAGTTATAACATTTTTATGTGGTTTAATTATCTTTGTATAAAAGAAGGTCCTACCTAATTATTAATTCTTGCGATTTCTGTCAGAAAGTRTTTATATGTTTTGAATATTGTTAGGATATGGTTTGCCTCCTAATGTTTCATGTGTTAGAAACATGATCCCCAATATGGCAATGGAGTTGGTGGTTGACAGGTAGAGCCTATTGGGGGTTGGTATGCCCTTGGGAAGGGTTAATTAGTTCTCATGTGTCCACTGACTAGTTCTGGCCAAAAGTGGGGTTATAAAAGGCTATCCCAGAATTGACCCTTAGGTTACTGTCTTATGGCAAAATCTCTCCTCTGAACTCTTGACATGATGCAAACCTATATAAGATGGTACAAGTCACTGTCTTGTAAGCTAATGAATTAGCCATTAGTTTACATAGATATCCCAACAGAGAACAGAATGCTTTCTGTATCTGACCARTAAATGTACTATAGCAAAATAACATCCCTTCTTTTTTATAACCAACGAATACCTCATTTTTCCCCAAAACTGAATCTTGTGATTTCCTATATTCATTGAGTCGAATTGTTTTAAATCTGATCTCAATGTATCTTTATCTCTAGGTTTTCTAACATTATTCTAAAATAAATTGATAATCATTGTAAAAGATAAAACTTTTAAATTAAGCTTGGTCTTTTTCTATGGAAATATTTTAAATTGTTAAATAGTGGCATTAAATTGTTCATAAATTAGAAACCAATATTGAAATAAACCCAAAATTTAGAGATGAAATAAATATCTATTTATATACTTAAAAGTCTGCCTGTAGATGTTTTTGTTTTGTGAAACACCTTTCTGTTGATAAACACTGGTTTGGTATAAACTCTAAATCCCCTTTGTAAAGAGTTCAAAACAGTTTGTTGTTTATAGTTCAAATGCAATCTTGACTTAACAAATGACCTGACACAAGGTTATATCAATAGCTATTACATTAAGCCGGGCGGTGGTGGCGCACGCCTGTAATCCTAGCACTCTGGGAGGCAGAGTCAGGCAGATTTCTGAGTTCGAGGCCAGCCTGGTCTACAGAGTGAGTTCCAGGACAGCCGGGGCTATACAGAGAAACCCTGTCTCAGAAAAACCAAATCAAAAAAAAAAAAAAAAAAAAAAAAAAAAAACAAACAACAACAACAAAAAAAAACAAGTAATTCACTTCCTTGAAAACAGAGATAATGCTTAGTACAGTTTATACATTAGCTCTGTAGTAAAAAAACATTTTCATCCCATTACAGAAAGTGCACCGGATCTGAGAGAAGCAATTGTTTTGATATTTGTGGCACTAGTTGGAAATTTTAATGAGTTTAGGAAGTAATTTATCTTTCAGTGAATATGATTCTTTGTATAGGTATTTTGCGCGCGCGCCTGTGTGTGTGTGTGTGTGTGTGTGTGTGTGTGTGTGTGTGTGTGTGTGTGTGTGTGTGTGTGTGAAGTAAGGGGCCCTTAATAATTTTGGTATTTTTAAGATACACATTTAATACTAGAAATTACCTCAAATAGGTCTTAGGCCTTTATTTTTTCCTCATTATTGTGCTACAAGAAGCAGTTATTAAAGTAGCAATAGTGTTTGTTTAGCTATGTATAACAAGGATTTCTAACAAGTTAYGTGAAGGGTAGAGAGCTTATTTTTTTCTTGAATAGCATTGAAATCTATAGCTCTCCATTGGCTCAGTGATTGAGTGGGCAAGTGAGTAGGTGTCTTAGTTTTCTCTTTTGTTGTGATAAAATACTCTGACAAAAGCAACTCAAGGGAGAAAGGATTTATTCCTGCTTACAGCTCTCAAGAGATAGAATCCATCATGGTGGGGAAAACATGGCGCTAGGACCRTGAGGCCAGTTGATCAGCTTGTCTCAGCAGACAGGAAACAGGACATAGAGCCAGGACATCAAAGCCCGCCCAGTGATCGCTTCCTCTAGTAAGTTTCCGCCTCCTCTAGATCCCATAACTTTCCAAAAAGACCACCAGATGGCAACAAAATGATGAAACACAGGAGCCAAGGGGAAACATTGCACAATAACAACCACAACAGCAAGTGTTCTTGTAGAGATTTAGGATTGMCAATTCAAACTATTTTGGTCAGTATCCTTTTTCTGTTTTTCATATTGTAATTTATGAGATCAACCTTAGAATTTAGTGACTTGAAAAATGAAAGGGATGAAGTGACAAGGAAAGAAGGCTGGTCTTAAGATGCAATGACTTGGTCTTCAGCTATGATAGTCAGTAGATCAGGATGTTTTAAACAGATGGTGACTGTATCTGGATATAACTCCACTATAAAAGCACATCTGTACTTAAAGTTAGATGATTCCAGATCTTGACAAGGGTGTGGTAGTAGTTTTATTAGTAGCAATTATAAATTGTTAAGACCGACCCCAGGTCTCACAGGAAATACATCACTTTTAACAAAATGAAATTTTAGTAGGACATAAATCACAAGAAATTAGAAATGCAATAGATACATTCAGATGCCTCAGTGGAATTTTAAGCAAAACAAAACAAATTTAATTTGGTAAAAATATATTCCCAGGATTTCTAACCAAGAACATCTTAATTCCAGTCTTTTCTAAAGTGGTGAGCTATTTCTCAGAATATGCAAATTTCACCTGCATCTACCTATACAACTGTGAAAATGGTAGAGCTACATAACGAGCTTGAGATCCASTAGACCTGAAGTGCTGTAGTTGGGACTGGATTAATTTCACATCTATGTACATGTATATGGAGAAGGAAGCAACTACAAAGTTAGACTTTCAAGATTTGCATTCTTGACACAGGATCTATTCCTACAGAATTCCATTGTCTGTCTAGTCAGTGAACTGTAATCACAACCTCACCGACCATGATATAAATGTAGAGGATCATTTGGTCTGAATTTTGTAAGGTCTGAATATTTTCACTAGTTAGCAATGCAGTGYGTATGTTAGGAAGCTATAGTTACTACAAACAACTTAAAGGGAGAGGGCTTGATGTCTTATAATTTACTCCTTTTACTCATACAGCTTCGTGAAGTAGATAAAGACCCAAGAAGTGACGATTCCATGTCTTAGTAGCTGAAACAACCATCTGTGTAGACCACCCAGACTATGTTCATCCCAAAGAGCATCAGGCATTTTAAAAGCAGTTTCTCAAAATCTGAATTGTATTTGGAGTGATTTGGAATGTTCCAGCATTTAACATCTGTTAGCCGTTGCTTCATCGCTGTGACTAAACATGCGTTTATTTCCTCCTTACTTCTACCCAGCCTTCAGAGTCAAGATACTTTTCTGAAGTAGAAGGTAAGTTTATAAAGTGGCTTTGTAACTTTTTTGTGATTCTGCACCAATGACAATTTTATATTACTAGATGAATATTTTAGACTCTATACTATATATACTAGTAGTTTTTAACATGTGCATTTCAAAATGAAATGTAAATATGATGCATATATTTTTATTTTTTTTTTTAAAAAATAGCTACAAAAGCTTCCTCTTCATCTTGGTAAAAAAAAAATATTGCCCACTTCAGAGGATCCTATTCTGTAGAATATTAACTTAAAAAGGAATATAACAAAACACCTTAGCATGCCTAGTTGTAATTATACCAATGCAACCAATGGTTTAATCTTTTGAACTGCTTATGTATATATACATTCTATAAGCTATCTTGGAAATTTATTTTTTCTGAGGTCTATTAAAGTAATGTCTAATTACAAGTTACTTGATTTTAACTAAAATAAGTAGAAAATGCAAGTATTATATAATTTTTCAGAGCTCATAGTAATGGGCTCCTCACGATAGGAAAGTTGCAGTCACTGGCGTCATAGCAGTTCTTTCTTGGGAGCAAACTTGAGGACTGATTTTCCTGGCACGGAGTTTTCAAAGGTCAGATGGGAAGCATCACTCMTAGAGCCACATCAGTAGACAAAGCTTCTCCTGCATCTAATCACTAATTTCAGCCAGAAAAGCACAACTGTGTTATTTATATAATCCTTCATTTTTGTGTAAAACATTGAAGGTTGGTGTGCAGGTGTGCAGAGGCACACAGCCATGAATAAATTATGCCTCTTTGGACATTTTCATGGTGTCCTTAAGTAGTAGCAACTTTGGATTACTTTTTGCTTAACCTTAGGCAAACAAATTCATGCTTTAAAATTGAATTTAAAGAGAAATTAATTTTTTAAGTCTCTAAAATCTTTTATAAAGTCTTTTGTTGCCCGACTTAAAAAAGAAAACATTTTATGCAAAATCAATGTCATGAGAACTTTATAAAGCAACTTTAATGCACAGTCATATAAATTGTTTCTTTCATATAAGAATCCTACTTCTGCTTTGGAGAGAAAGTTTGGTATTCAGTCAGTTACCCTGGAAGAAATAGAACTCTATTTTGTTATAGATATTGCTCAGTAATATGTAATATATTATATATAATATATATACATATACATATATAGAGAGAGTGGATCAAATCTTTCAAAGTAACAAATTTTAAAACATATCATTAGGATTTTATGGGCAATTAAAATCTACTGTAATTATAAGAGTAACCACTAAAAAATCAAACAAAATTAGAAGTCTCACTGTTCCATGATCCTAAACACAGTGTTTATCGGTAGTAGCCAGTGTGGTTTTATTTCTAGAATACCACTGTTGTCCTTATTAGACTAAACTTTGCATGGCTGGGTGCTGCACTGATTTGCATTGTACTAAAACCCTCAACTTTATCAGAGTTCCTGATAAACAGCAGCTATTTGATAATGCTGAGTAGGTAAACAAACGCATGGCAGACATTTTGGCCTTCGTAACATATTCTCTATGGAGTTGTTGCCTCCAGGACTTTAGTTTTCCTTCCTTCCTTCTGAGCGTTGCCCCGGTTTACTTCATCCCCACATCTGTCCTGCTTTCTCTATTTTTAATGCAACAACGTCCTGACTGAAATTTTGGAGGACGGTTCTCAGAGGAGTAGCCAAATTTAAAGCACRAGGCCCTCCCATGGTGTTATAGCTAATGCAATCCTCTGCACCTCCTCTGAGCACAGACTGGCCACTAAAAGCATTTACATCCTGGCTCTGAAGTAGAATGCACACCGCTCACGGACCTTCTAAATCAGAGTGGTCCAAAAGTGTTTCTTCATTAACACCTCATCCATAGACATTTATGACAGCTTTAAAACCATTACGCTTTCATAATTCTGAATCGCAACAATAGAAAGTACAAATAACGAATTTTGCCACTTCGTTCTTCTCTCCCAGGCTCGTGTGGAAGTCTCTGTAAGCCTTTCATTTTGAAAAGCTGTTAAATATTGAAATGTGAATCTGAGAGAAGTCTGAATTCCTCCAGRCCCCTTGTTTACATCACTCCTTTGTACTCACGGAGAATACAGTGTAGTCAGTAGGGACAGACCTTGGACCCACCACACTGCCTGGGTCTGACCCCCCTCGACAGCTTGCTTTCAGAATTTACTCTTTATGTTGCATTAAATCATTTAAAGCAATGTGCACCGTGGAGTACACACTTAGTAAGTTTTGGATAGTATTAACATCTTGTGTTTTCCTTTTAATTAAAAATGTATTTAAAATGGAGTCCTACATTAAAGACTTCTAATT
>BDUI01009832.1:14743-29084 GCA_002335545.1 Apodemus speciosus | reverse complement strand
GGTCAGAAGGAAGCATGGTAACAGGACTTGCCCTTTTTCTTCATATGGGATCAGGAGAGAGGAAGGAGAGGGTGTTTATTTTATGATTTTTTTCCTGCAGGATAGACTGAATAATACTTTTCTACCAGGTTCCCCTCTCCACAGGTTCCCACACACTCTCGTTAAAATCCTCCCCTCATCCCTCCAGCCTGCCTGGCACATGCTCCCTTCTCCCGCCACGTGGAAGGCAGGTGCACTTTTGTAGGTAGTCATTTTTGTTTGTTTGTTTCGAATGCTCAGCCTCAATGTGTGGCTATTTCAACTGGCGTGATGACTCACACAAGTCAAATAGTTTATACTCAGTGTCGGCCTCCAAATTTATGGAGTAACTATAATCAATGGGACATCGTTTGAACAGCTATGTTTCAGAGGCATAAGGACAAGAAGTGAGATTTCATATTCATCCAGAATGTGTTGTGCCTAAAGTTGAAAAACAGTTCAATGACAACACAAGAGTGCCAGCTGGTATGTGAAGTCAAAGGCCTAAGATGACTGAGAGGTCGTCCCTGATGAGGCAGAGATAGAGTTCTAGGATTGAAGGACAATTATTTCCTTTGGCCAAACATACTTGAATCTTTAAATCAGGTACCTACACAATGCTAATTAAAAGCAAAAAGTATAATAGAACTTTGATTTTTTAAAACATTAAAATTAGAGTTATCATAAGATCTAGCAATCCTACTGTTAGGTATATGTCCAAAGTTACTGAAATCAGGATCTTGGAGAGATATTGCCATGATCATAACATCATTGTCAGTAGCCAAGAGATGGAAATAACCAGAATAGCCATCAAGAGAAATAAGTGAATAGGCAATGTATTCTACATATTCACGAGAACACTATTAACACTTAAAGGAAAAACCATGTTGCATGCTATATGGGAGACTGATAGTACTATACTATCAGTTAGGGTTAGGGTTAGGGTTAGGGTTAGGGTTAGGGTTAGGGTTAGGGTTAGGGTTAGGGTTAGGGTTATATATGCCAGTTACTAGTACTATACTAAGTAATATATGCCAGTCACAATAAGAAAACCAGTGATTTCTCTTACATGAAGGATTCAGCGTAGTTAAATAGAAACAGAAGGGTGAATGGAGGGTGAAGGGACTGGGGAAGGGCAWCGGGGCATTTGTTATAATTGRTATACTCTCCATTTTGTAAGGTAAAAGACTTCTGGCAATCAGCTGTCCAACAATGTAAATTGTGAGTATACTTAACACTTTGGAACTGTTCACTTCAATATGATTCAAAGGACAACCTGCTATASGTTTATCACAAAAGATACACATTTCCCATTGTAGACACATGAGAAAATGTAGGCAGGCAGGGATAAAGCAATTAGTCCAAGGTGATATGGTAACGGGTAGGTATTAAGACGAGGTCTTCTCCATGCCAGAGTCTTCAATAATCAGCATTTGATTTTCTCAGAGCCTCATAGTCATGCAAGATATTATCAGGGAATGTGTGAAGGATATACAGTGTCTGTCTTGCTTCCTAGAACTACTGTGTCTGACCACAATCACAGCAGAACATAAATGTGGAGGCACACATTGTAGAATAGAATCATTTTATTGAAGATAAATCTTCCCCAGACGGATTTGATTTTACCATTTTAGTAATTTCTCAAAACCCAAGACTCTTTTTCTCTCCTTCGACTGTAAACTATATCGTGGATGTATTTCTTTTAAGTATTAAAAAAAAAAGAAGCATCTTTAAAACTATATGATTGAACATGGATAAAGACATGTCAGCAACTTCATACTTAAAGGACAACACACACGGGCCACACGCACGCACGCACGCACACTCTGAATGATGACTAACGTTGAGTTGGCCCCAGTRTAGCAGTGTGCTCACCGTCTTGACTGTGGAATAAGCCTGCAGAGCCACCTGCATCAGGTCCCGGAGGAGGGTGATGAAACTGCACAAGCAGTTCAGCAGGATCTTCCTGGCAGCCTGGTTGAACGCCTGCAGCTCTTCCACAAGTTGGGCGTTGAGGGCCTCATACTCTCGTTTGGCTAAGTCTGACTCAGTGGTTACTGACCGGGGCAGGGAGCTATTATAGTCCAGTAGTTTGTCATAACGTTTCTGGATGAGCTTCTGAGGCCCGGGGAATAAGGACAGCAAAGCTGACAGGGGACTCAGGATGAGTCTCTGAGAACGAGCTGCCTGCAAAAGAAAAATATAGCCCCATGAGCAAGAGAACGATAGCCTACTCTGTGACCAACCAGCGCTGCTCCCAGTAAGCCGACTTTCTCCCCTCTAAAGCTCAAAAGGAACAGGACAGCACCCAGTTGTTTGAAAAGAAGCTCTCATTTTTAGGAGGTCTGCCTAAGCTTATTTATTCAGGCTTAAARCAATGAAGAGAGCCTGAAGATGAGAGAGAAGTCTGTTCTCCCTGACTGTAACTCTTCTGTCCGCGGCCCCTGAATCTGTGCTGTGGGTGCCTCCTTTAGGACCCTCTCTCCTTTCTAACCGCAGAGTCAAGCTGAAGTCTCATATCACATCAGAGCCAGAGGAAATGTCAGTGTGTGACCATGACTGACCAACTCAGTACCTTCGCCTCTTGAGGTCAATGAAATTGATACAAACAGTCTAAGGAGAGTCCATCTCACTCTTCCACATGGGTTTCAAACCTATTTTTTAATCTCGAGATTTGTGTTTTGGATGGAATTATGTTCCCCATGCAAACATTCGTTCTTTAAATGTATATCTTATTCCTGTGGCAGAAACGTTCAGAACGAAATGTATTTATATACGTCAGAGGGTTGAGGGCTGCTGACTTGGTGTCTGAAACTGTTATTCTTGCAGGTCTGAAATATTAACGAAAAACTTTGCAGTAGCGCCCGACCCCATGTCAGTACTCAAGAATCCTAGATTTAATTTCTTTTCTTCATGTGTCTTTCCCCTGTATTCTGAAATGTACTTTTATCCTGTGTCTGATGACCACTGGCCTTCCACTTCATCACACACATTATAGTAAACTGGAAGTAGTTTTACCTTTTGTGACTTCAATGATATTCCAGGAAATCCAAGCAACATCCTGTATTAATTAATGTAAATGGTTTCTGATAAGTTTGTCTGAACTCATAGGAAGTTTAAAAGAGAGGGAACCCCATCTGTTAGTGGTACCAGCGATCGCCAACACAAATTAGATTTGATTTTAGTTTATGAAAAAATCAATAGATACCAGTCTACTATTTAATGAGCCCCTGGACTAAGCAAAGAATGTCTTGGATACGTCATTGTGTTTATTACTTGCTTAGAAACCACAAGTTATTAATTTTAAGATTATGCTATGATTTTAGCATATGCCTACTACCCCATAAATATGAACTTTATTTGCCAGAGGAACAGTTGGAATAGATAAGTATATTATATTTTAAAATGCTGTCCTACACAATATTTGTAGAAAAGTATCATTCATGGCTGAATAGGAATAACTTCTCTGTCCTAGGGTAAATTTTTGAGTTAATATTTCAATTTCAAAGCATTCAGTATGTCACCCAGCAAAATGCTACTTTTATATCATGCTTTCTGGGGACTCTTTTAACTTGGCAGGTCTAATATTACTTTATCGAGGTAGACAGGACAATTTCTTCCTTTTTCTGTGAAACGATGGAGCAGTCTTGCTATGGGAGAAGCTATGCAGCATGTGCTCAGATAGTTTTAATAAATATTTATCAGTTTAATGGATTTAAATTGGTGTAAAGAGCACACCATTAATGGCTTTCTCAAAATATCATTCCTATAATTAAACACTGAAAAAAAACCCCAACCCACCAAGACCTAGTCATGGCTTCCCATTAAACCCATGGATATAAAACTTTGGTCTATTGATCTCTCTATGCGCTTATCTTCCTACCTACTTATCTGTCCACTCATGAATGACTTATGTCTCTATCACTTTATTTGGGATAATGTGATACTTAATCGTCTTATATTTTAATTTTTATTTATCCTGTGTTCCTGTTAGAGGGCACTCTTGTCACAGAGCTCACTGGAGGTCAGAAGACAACTTGTAGGCGCTGGTTATTTCTTTGCACTGTGTGGGTCCTGGAGGTCAAACCCAAGGATCAGTCTTCACAGCAGGTGTCCACTGAGGTGTCTCCCAGGCTCTTGAAAGTATTGCATTAAATTTTTAAAGTTTGTGTGCATGTGTGAATGCATGGTAATGGTGGATTTTTGCTTATCAGTTTGACAGGATTTAGAATYGCCCAGGAGACTAGCTTCTGGGCGTGCTTGTGAGGCTTCGGGCACTCATCTTTAGTCTCAGTTCTTAAGAGGCAAAGGAAATCTGTCCTCTGTGAGTTCAAGGCCAGTCTGGTCTGCATAGCAAGGTGAGATCTTGTTTATCAGAAGAATGTAATTCCAGCTTTCCATTTCATAATGCCCAAAGCAGCTGTATAGTTGGAGTACTTTTGCAGTAGGATGTGGGCTTGGTCACTTTTTAAGGTTTGGAACTATTTGGGGCACCACTGGTTGAAGATTATTTGAGGTGAGCGTGGAGCTGAGATCGTGAGCCTCCTTAAGCTATGAATGCTAGAACCATCCAAGCCAAGGGTCACTTACTGAAGACAGTCTGGCCCAAATGCTAACAGAGCCAACACAGAGAGGTGCTCTATTGTGCCTTTTACTCAATAGATTCAATACTGTTATGAAATAATAATATAAAATACAAAACTAAAATTAGTATTACCCAGGAAAGCTTACCACCCAAACATTTTCTTAGCTAAGAATGTCTTTGTGCTTCCTAATCTGTAATTATATAAAACTCTTAAAAGACAAGTAGCTTGGGCTGGGGAAATAGAACTCTGGATACTGGCAGAGTGCTCACCTAGCATGTATGAGTTCCTAAGTTCTTAAAAAAAAAGCCTTACATTGCTTCTGGTGCTCGCTGTGCTACAGATCATAGACACCGAGCATCTGATCTCCCTTCAGTAAGGTCTCGGGGCATTCATTTCCATGGACTCCTTTAAGAAAACCACAGCTTTACAAATGTATATATTCTAAAAATCTCATACACACGCTTAAATGGAGTACTGGTTTTCATCAGTCACTGACTATCCCAGAAACACTGTGAGACCATATTAAATTTCCATTACAGTAACACCCTTACTAAGCCACTCTAAACATAATTATTTTAAAACTTGTGTTTCAAAAGCCTAATTTTGACATTAGCATTTAGTGCACATTTTATACCTAATTCCACAAAGTAAGTGTGTGTGTGTGTGTGTGTGTGTGTGTGTGTGTGTGTAACTTACAAAGTCTTGACAGGGATTTGAAGCTTGACTCTGGGGCTCCACGCAGTTTTTCTCTCCATCCTTGTATGAAATCTCACGAAACTCTGCCACACTCTGCAGAGTAAAGGGCATGGCTTCCTGAAACAGAGAGTTATGAAAAGGGTCAGTTCTCAGTGAAGTCAGCATTAGTATCTTCCCAATGCAAATTTCCTCAATACAGGACTATATTTCCCTTTGAGATAGGAGACGAACTACAAAATTACCATGAATTTCTTCAGTCAGGCTACTTGCAGAAATCTATTTCCTTCTTCTCCCCACATAATTTTAGATAGATTCTAGTTCTCTTTGAGGAGGAGGAGCCCATCTTAAATCACCCCCCTGCCCCCCTGCTCCTCCCTGTCACTTCTTAATTTTCAATTCTTACAGCTTTTCTTGGTGGATTTGATGTAATTTTCCGGCGGGGGGGGGGGCAGGGGTGTTCTCATTTTTGTGGATTTAATCTCTGAAAATATCAATGAATGTTTCCAAGAGACACTCACTCCCTGAGCAATGCCTGGAGGGTGGGGCTCCCACTGCCCTGTTGGGACAACTATGTTCGGGGGCTTGCTTCGCACCAGGCAGATTTGCTAACCCGCTGTAAAAACAGGCCCTATGTCATGTCAGACAATAGGGATGGATGGAGCTCACCCCTCTAGACTATAGAACCTTGTCTCCAAAGCAGTGAGCTGGTCATGTTAATGCTCTGTTAGTAAGATATTTTATCTAACTGTGCAGGCACTTACCTCTAACAACAGATGTCCAAGAGAAAAACTTCTGGGAAAGGAAGGGTGCTCAGATTAACTGATTTACATGTAACTGCTAACTCCCTGTCCTTCAAGTCATAGCTGCTGTCAAGTTGCTCTCAAGGACACTGTGTCCTCTCTCAGAGCCATTACAAGAAAGCCTTGACTGGTCTTTCCAACGAGTGTAATTGTTTAGCGTCCCACTTCCGGTTTTTGAAAGCAGAGATTCTCAAGTAGGTCAGGACAACCTCCAAAGAGGCTAGAAATTTGTGAGGTGTCTTTTGTGGCCTACTCTATTTGTAGGAGAGCATTTGCTTATCGTAGTTTATCTTGTTTTGGAGTTCAATTTACTTTCCTTATTTTAGGTACTACAAAGGATTATGTTGGTAAAATCAGGCAAACACAGTTTCTGCCTCTCATGATGAGCTCGTGCCTCACAGGCCTCACGGATGAGCTTGTGGGCTCATCTTTATTGTAAGGAAGACAAGATGGGGGAATCCATGTGACATGCATCTAAGCAAAAATCCAACTATATGGTGATTTGGATTGGAGCAGACTGGGACAGGAAGCCGGGCAAAGACCACGCCTTTCTACGGCTTGCTTTGTCCGAATGTTGCAGGCTCCCGTGTTTGGTACTTAGTCTTGCTGTGCACATGAAGAGTCACATCTCCTCACAACAACCATGGGGACCCACGCACCCCTACAGAAGCATCTGTCTCTCACCCACCTCTATGTGCTGAAGGCAGGATGAAATGTTCTTCACACAAAGTCTCACAGTCTTTTCTAGTGACCTAAAAAGCTTTTCTTCTCTGTTGAAGGTATTGTCTTTCACCTGAAACACACACACAAAAATCACTTGGTTTCAAAGCTCAAAGGCACCTAGTATGTTTAAGTGGTACAAAATAAATGTAAACATTTTAAATGGTATGATAACATTGGTCCGGCACATTACAAAAAACAAAACAAAACAAAAACAACAACAACAACAACAACAACAACAACAACAACAAAAATCCAACCCTTTGCTGTATGAAAATACCCTGTGATCTGCTGACTTTTATAACAGAACTTTTTGGAGCTGCACATAGCAGTTAATGTTACAGGCCATGTGATGAACTCAAATTTGCTGGTTATTTTGTTCCTTCTCACTGAGGTTGAAATAGCCATGGGACTGTAAAACCTTTCCCTGCATGTTCTGTGTGTCTGTGTGACTCTGTGTCTGTGTGTGTCTGTGTGTGTGTGTCTGTGTATGCACATGTATGTATGTGTGCATTCCTTRTGTGTGTGTGTGTGTGTATGTGTGTGCATGCACATGTGTTAGGGACAGGTCACACACCCCTGTCTTCAGAGAGGACATCAGGTGTTCTAGTCTGTCACTCTCTGCCTTCCTCCTTTGAAACAGAATCTCTCACTGAACCTGGAGCCTTCGAGGAGCAAGCACCACTGATCTTACTGTTTCCTCTGCTCACAGTGCTGAGGCCAAAGGAGCAGATCAACATATGTGGTTTTTATATGGGTGCTGGGGGAATCCAGATTCATGGCTGCATGCCTGTACAACAAGTCCTCTCCTATTTCTTTTAAGACCTCATTTTTATCCTATGTCCGTGGGAGGACTGTGTACCCATGTGAGCAGGAGGCCACTGAGCACAGAAGTATCAGATCCCCGCCAAAGCTGGAACTCCTGAAGCCAGAGTTACGAGAGCCTACCCTCGTGGGTGAGGGGAGGCTACCCCCATGGGTGACGGGAGCAGAATCTGGGTCCTCTTCCTGAGCAGCAAGTGCTCTTAACCATGGAGCGATCTCTCCAGAGTCCCTGCCCCTGTAGACTTTAGTAACATATACTGTGCACTCAARTTATACTGTCTATTGGTTTGCTCGTCGAATGCACAGTCTAGTTTATCTCACAAGGATGATTTAGAAACATCCTTAGGCCTACCATTAAAGAAAGGTGGCAATGTCACCTCAAACGTGGAAGATGATCTATAATCTTAGTTCTTCTATAGGAGGCAGAGCTGAGATGGTTGTCACATGTGTTCGTGTGACATCTTACATGTAATATCTCGAGCATTCTGAGAACATGGTTTTACACATACCTGGTAATTTTTAGAGATACACACATCCCTATTGATTGTGAACTTTATTTATTGCAATGAAAATGTCTACCAGAACCAGCCCCGTACTGGCACATGAATGTTTCATGGAGCAGAGTGTCTGTAGTTCATTACTGTAGTTGGTAACAATTGTACTCTTTGCATGTGCTTCTTAATTTTACATAGTTAACTTCAGAACTCTCTCTCTCTCTCTCTCTCTCTCTCTCTCTGTGTGTGTGTGTGTGTGTGTGTGTGTGTGTGTGTGTTTTGAATCCCTTAGTTTTACTTGTGTGGGAAAGCATTAGTAAAATAGGCATAATTCTTTGCAAAAAACACATAGCCCAGAAGCCTTGGCCCATGTTTCTGCTTTAACTCTGTGTGTGCATATACCGATGTGCTTTGGCAGATTTATTTTTAATGATGTTTTTAAGAATCCCACCTCCTCATATTTTACTTGTGGACCTAACTGGGACCCAGATAATTTTGAAGTAGGTGCTTAGGATTGCATTGTGAGAAATGTTACCTAAACCTGCATCCCTGTAAATAAATCTTTCTCATGCCATTTTGCTGGAACATTTCTCCTTCACTGTTTTAAAATTCTGTTTATTCTAGGGGATTAGATTCAGGAGCCACTTCTGTGAATGCTACTTTCACTACTATTTTTCACATTGAACAAAATTAATTTCTCCTTCTTATGTGTTTTTATAATCTCAGTTAATTATTTAAGCAATTTCCTCCATTGACAAATTCTAAGTATTAAAGATTAGATCATCATAAAGAAAGATGAGATTCTGCCTCACACCAGTCAGAATGGCTAAGATCAAAAACTCAGGTGACAGCAGATGCTGGCGAGGAAGTGGAGAAAGAGGAACACTCCTCCATTGTTGGTGGGATTGCAAACTGGTACAACCACTCTGGAAATTAGTTTGGCAGTTTTTCAGACATAGTATTACCTGAGGACCCAGCTATACCACTCCTAGGCATATACCCAAAAGATGCTCCAACATGTAACAAGGACACATGCTCCACTATGTTCATAGCAGCCTTATTTATAATAGCCAGAAACTGCAAAGAACCCAGATGTCCCTCAACAGAAAAATGGATACAGAAAATGTGGTACATTTACACGATGGAGTATTACTCAGATATTAAAAACAATGAATTCATGAAATTCTTAGGCAAATAGATGGAACTAGAAAGTATCATCCTGAGTGAGGTAACCCAGTCAGAAAACACACACATGGTTTGCACTCACTGATAAGTGGATATTAGCCCAAAAGTTATGAATACCCAAGATACAATTCACAGACCACATGAAGCTCAAGAAAAAGGAACACCAAAATGTGGTTGCTTCAGTCCTTCTTAGAAGGTGGAACAAAATACTCACAGGAGGAAATATGGAGACAAAGTGTGGAACAGAGACTGAAGGAAAGGTCATCCAGAGACTGCACCACTTGGGGATCCATCCCATATACAGTCACCAAACCCAGACACTATTGTGGATGTCAACAAGTGCTTGCTGACAGGAGTCTGATATCTTGTCTTCTGAGAGACTCTGCCAGTACCTGATAAATATAGAGGTGGATGCTCACAGCCAACCATTGGACTGAGCACAAAGTTCCCAATGGAGGAGCTAGAGAAAGGACTGAAGGAGCTGAAGGGGTTTGCAGCCCCATAGGAGGAACAATAATATATACCAACCAGTATCCCCAGAGCTCCCAGGGACTAAACCACCAACCAAAGAGTACACATGGAGGGACCTCATGGCTCTAGCCGCATATGTAGCAGAGGACTTCATCAATGGGAGGTGAGGCCCTTGGTCCTGTGAAGGCTCAATGCCCCAGTGTAGGGGAATGCCAGGACAGGGAAGCAGGAGTGGATGGGTTGGTGAGCAGGGGGAAGGGAGAGGGGATAGGGCATTTTTGGAGGGGAAACAAGGAAAGAGGATAACATTTGAAATGTAAATAAACAAAACGACTCATAAAAAATGAAGTCTGTCTTAAAAATAACAATAGCTAATATTTATTAAGCATTAATTATATTCAGACACTACACAAAAACCTTTCATTCACTTTATCACTGTAATTCTTACACAACTCTATGGGGGCAAGAATTATGACTAATCCCATTTTAGAGATAAAGAAACAGATGCTTTGGGGGATGTTAATATTTCCCTGTTGTCCTTCCAATAGTAGAGCTGGCAATACTAGATTAAGTTAGCAATATGGCTGCCCTGCCAGGGACCACTTTTCCCAGATTCCATTGCAGATAGCTTGGCCCCATAACTAGATGTGGGAAAACAGAGTGTAAAGGAAGTGTCTTTCATGTCTAAGTCTTAGCCTTGTGACACTGTCTGTAGGACTTGGATAGAGACACAATAATGACCTAGTTTCCATCAGGCAGCTCAAGACAATATGTTTATAGAAAACATTGCACAACATTTGGCAAGCTGGGTTCCTGGAAGACTTTTATGAAGCAGACCCCATCTGCTCCCATCTTGGCTTATCATTAGAGATTGAACAAGTGGTTATTTGGCTGGTATCTGCACTATTTGCTGTGTTATGCTGTGCTGTGGTGTGCTATACTTGAGACTCTCCTGTGACAGATGCATAGCCTTTGCCCTAAAGTAGCAAGTTCAAGAAACTTGTATTTATAGATATTATTGGGATTAAAACTAAGCAGTCTGAGTTCTGAATCTATACCTGCTCATCTCAGTAGTCCCAATCTCTCACACAGTGCCTGGTATACGAGAATTCAATACATACGTGATGGATTGAATGGAATCTTCCTCCTGGGTAATAGCTTTACGCCCTAACTCCACTAATATTTCACCTGAGCTGCTGACAAGTACAAAATTGATTGATTTGAGATTTATCTCTTCTCCAGTCTGGCCTATGCAGCTGATTTTCTGATTAACAGTGAAATGCTTCATAGCTGACAGGCCATCCTCTATAAAGATGAAGAGGAAAAATCTAATTAATATCGCTTCAGGCTATTTTAGCTACAATTCACTTTTAGTTCACAGTTTTAAAAAAAAATAAAAAGCTGATGATGATAAATATGGGAAAGAATATAATGGCCCTCACAAAAGTCTGCCCCAGATTAGAAGCTCTCTGCTCTATTCGACAGGACTGTCTTGACCAAGAAGCAAAATTGCAAAGCCTGGAAGAGAATTTCTGCAGCACATTCAGAGATGCCTGTAGGGGGGCTACTGTCTCCTTAAGCTCATTTCCAATTTGATTTTATTACTGTTGTCTTTAGACGAGATGCTCCAATTACCAATTTCATGATGTTACCACTAATGTCCCAAACTTCCCCCATTAGACCTCCACATCAAGCCTCTTTGGGGGATGGACCTGGTGAATCCCTAGAAAGTTATAAAGAAATAAATACAATGCTGCTACTGACTATGTGTTCCACGATCTGGGAACCCCAGTGCAGACACAGGGAAAATGGGAAGTAAAGGAAAATGTAAGCTGTCACATCRCCAGGCCAGGAACTTTCTGTCTTTTATTCTCAATATACGTACCGCTGATTGCATACTTCAGATTCATTAACCTCAGAACTACTGGGATGTCTGTATAAATACAGGGTTCTAGGTCGAATCCTTGAGTTAGGTGGAACCTGCCTTTTGAAAATATCTCATGTGGTTCTCCTTAAGCAGATTCCCACTGAGAAGTCTTTGAAATAAATCTGTTATTTATAAGAGGTTGAGACGAAGGTGTAAGCTATGTTAGTGGGCTGACTAAACACCCAGTAATATACTGTGCATTGAGGGAGTCTGGGAGAGAGAACCGGGTTAGAGTGTCAGAACCATCACACTGAATTATGCACCTAAATGGTACTTTATTTTTAGATTAAATAAAGAGAATCCCAGGGGAAATAGCAAAACTTTGAAGCAGAAATAAAACTGAGAGGGAAGACGCAGTCTGAACGACACGTTGAAGAGAGAGATTGTGTGCTGCTGAGTGCCCGGGTCTCCCTTGGTGGGCACAGGCCCTGCAATCTCATCTCTCTTCCGTCTGCCTTCCCAGTGGAAGCTGAGATGGCGCTAAAACCTCTAGGCCCCCAGTTACCCCTCAAAGAAAGATCGTGGGGTCACTAGCTTGGCTTTGTGTTCTAGATAGATTCACAGGAAGAGCAAAGACAAGCCCCGCCCCCACCCGCCCAAGAATGGCAGTGTTAACGCTCCCCGAGGAAGTGAAGGTGGGCCGAGAAGAAAAATTACCTGTGACTCTCCTCTGGTCAGGATCTTCAGATGATTTGTGACTCTTTTTGACTTCTTGCTAATTGAATGAATGCTTAGTTTAGATAGTTTGTCTTTGAGGGATTCCTCCTCCTCGTTCTTCTTATACTTTAGAACTGAAAGGGAAGAGCGCAGTGGGAGATGAGACTGCGTGCAGCCAAGTTCACACTCCACTGGAGTTTCCAAGACCAATATTTATATTGAGGACAGAACACATGGCAATTTTACCTCTTTTCCACAGGGGCCACTACCCTGTTACCCCCGCCCCCTGCCTAGCGTGTCCAGGAACCCCACCCCTGACCTTCAGAAACTCAGCTCTTCAAGGACATGGCTACTCAAGGCTATTCAAGGTCAAGAGTAATTTACCTCTCATGTTAAAGAAATCCCCAGACAGAGGAAGATGCTGGGTTTTACCCTCAGTACCAGAGAAGAGCAAAAAGAAAATTCCTTGTGTTAGAAATAAGCACTCCCTCTCCAGTGGTGTATATTAACTTTGGGGTCTCTGGAATAGGGAATCAGGTCCAAGGTAAAGAAAAGACAACTGTACCCATCACACACCTGACTCAAATCCTAGGCTGGATTTTTTCATGAGCTCTGTGACTTGAGGTCAGGTGAACATCACTCTGAGTTTTGCTTGTCTTTAAAATAATCGTTACCTCTCTCACCTTGTTCTCAATGTTGATGCATCCAGTGTGGCTAAGGTAGATGTGCAATCACAGGCACTGTTGATGGTGACTAAGCCAATAGTGCATGTGGAGTCGTACAAGACACACTATTTACTGTCTTCAAGCATTGTAAAAATGGCGACATGTAAAACTCAAGGCTGAGCTAAGCTTAGTGTCTCACACCTGTAATCTTGCACTTCGAAAGTAGAGGCAGGAGGATCAGACTTTCAATGCCAGCCTGGGCTATATAGTGAGACTGAAGCCAGCCTGGGCTACGTTAAACCATGTTTAACCATCCAAAAACTCTTGTGATTAAACCAGTTGCTACCAATGTTTTATGTCATTGATTTTTAATCTTCTCATGGTATCATAGTGCATAATACAATTTATTATACACTGTTTAATTATTATATAGATCTTTAAAACTAATTTTGAACATTTTCCTGCCTTTTGTTTAAGACCAAGTATAGAAATGTTTTTSACTAGGACTGGCCAGTGGCATGCATTCGCTGCCTCAAGTGATTAAGCTTGCCAATGCGATTTTTAATTTCCATTCCTCTATTACTGCCAAAGCTTTCTGTGAATTATTGTTTTTATTGACTTTTCATTAGAATATTATCATTCTGAAATGATGACAATGCCTTCTAGTCATCCTGTGTATACAGTCTTTTCATTTTGTGTAAGGTTATCTTTTACTTTATTACTTATTCTTTTATTCTATTCTTTACAGTTTGAATTTGTTAAAACAAATACATTGCTTTTAACACAGGTTTTATTTGAAAATAAAACCAATCCAAGAAAAGGAAGTCGTTGCACAATTTATTTTGAAACTCCTGTCATGATTTCAATGTTGAGTTGGCTTCGGCCTCACTATATAGCCCAGGCTGGCTTCAGTCTCACTGTATATAGCCCAGGCTGGATTGTAGTGGAAACGCAGACCAGGCTGACAGCTTTGTGATCACTAAGTTCACTGAGAGGATGCAGGCYTACTAACCCTAGGACACGTGGGGTCCATGGAATTAGAACTTGTATATTGAAACTACACTTAACACTGAGCATTAATTGTCATATCTTACCTTAAAATAGTTAGGAAGCAGTTGTTAACTGTGGAAACAATTAACCCTGCCCCTCCACCCGCTCTTCATGTGTCTCAGGATCAAATGGGTCAAATGGAAGGGGAAGCCCTTCACGCGGCCCTGGCCCTGGCCCTGGTCCCGCCCCTTTTCTGTACTAGCCTCCCAGGGCTGCAGACCTGAGCCATATGTCCTCCTTCCTCTGC
>BDUI01009830.1:28385-50648 GCA_002335545.1 Apodemus speciosus | reverse complement strand
TAATACCATTACCATTAGGAATAATACAAAGTGAGAAAAGAGATAATAACATAAGATTTGTTAAATAGGTATTTCAGTTCAATGTTCTAAGATCTTAGTTGTCTCTATCTTATTTCATTCATGGGGTTATCTATAAAATAGTTATCACTCTTTTATTTCAATGGGAGTCTCAGAGATTTGGAATGACTTGAATGAGGTCACATGAATTGTTAGTTAAGTCCAGATAGTAAACATCATAGCCTAGGCTCTTTCTCTTTGGTCTCTGGTGTGATGTCAAGAATGATGATGACTCTCAGGTTTCTGGCCAATTACTGAGGTGGATAATAGTGGGAGTGGAACACTTAAAACTCTAGAGCCTACTTTTGCCTACAAAAGATTTAAGATACTTGTGAGACCTCCAAAGGGGGATGGAAAGAGAACAGTTTATGCAAGTCTGTAGCTTAGTGGTAATGTCTAGACTAGAATAGCAATTTGTAAGCCACGAGGAGGATAGAGTTGGTATTTAAAGCAGTGGGGATGGATGTTATCACAGCCTCTAGTGTATTGTTGGTATGAACAGATGTACTATAGATAAAGCCTGAATGGAGAAAGAATGCATCCCAAATGTATGAGTGAAGTTGCCTCTTGAGAAAAGCATAGGCCAGCCTGCAGGTGATATTCTAGCTACCTCTGTGCTGGAAAGCACCTCCCCATTATTTCTAGTCTACTTTTGGGAGCTGTGGTCTGAGTTATCTCCATTACAGTTCCTGTTAAAACCCAGAGGAAGCCATTGATATTAAAGAGTGTCAATATCAGGACATTCTACATTTTCAAAGCTTTTTCTCTACTTCATACCAGAGCACTAGGGAGCTAGAGATCTGGTCTGTATCATTCTGATCTCAGTGGAAATGCTGTCCCAGACCTATAGTTTAACATTATACATTTGTATTTTCCTGAGTGTCTCTGTAATAGATACCATATGTGGGATATCAGTACATTTCTTTAGTAACATTCCCTCTAAGTATACTATCCATCCATTATTTTGTGTTAGCCCCCCAAAACAAAGATCTAAGTGGAAATTTTTGTTAGAATACTGAAATTAGAAACAGGTCATTTCTCTTGATAGAACAGTATACTTGCATCTGTAAGACAATGAAGTGTCTCTAGTCCATTAGTTGTCTGTCCTTGCTTAGTCTTTTAGGAACTACAGAATGAAATCATGTTTACATATAGTTTTCTTTTTATTGAGTCAATAGTCATAAATTGAAGCTAAAACATCACCTACAGATGAGTTGTGGTCAACTAGTGTTGAGTTTTAAAACTCTCCTGTAGCTTTTGGGGATAAAAAAGCTCCTTAGTTTCATGAGGATTCCTTCTTCCACTAGCCTTAAACTTAGCCTGATTCACCCATTTTTGTAACTTGCCTGACTTCTATAGGTATCATAGTTTAGAATGTCTGACTCAGGTCTTCTCATAGAATCATCTGCCTCCTCTTAACTCCTTAGTAATACTGGAACTTTATGACTGGAATATTTTCTCTCTTGTTTAAACAATTTTGATTTTCTTCTATTTATATTAAAATATTACATTTAAACTGCATGGAATTCTGAAGAAGTAAATGGTTCCTGATGATATAAAAACATTCATAGTCTCTCTACATACTACTGTAAGAATATTTGTGTTAGAGTATCTATTTCTGTCATGTTATGAGTGAAATTGTGTTGGAATTTATATTAATCCTTAGCCAGAACGTGTCTTTATAGTTCAAGATTATCCAGAGAGCATATGAGATGCAGGAGTCCATTTCTGTCAGAGGATGACAAGATGAGCAGGCAATAGATAAGCATGAAGAATATTCTTCTTAAGGATTCCATAATGAAGCTGGAGATGGAAGATTAGGATTGGGGGATAGCTTGAGGGAAATGCTATGCCTTCTAAAATCTTCTGTTATTTAAAAATGTTGACAAGCACTACTTCATGGTGGATCACCTCTTGTTTCTTCTGTGTTTTCTATAACTAACCTCAACTCTAAGCTGTATAACCAGGTTAGCTCATTCATATGCCACTGCTTTGTGTGTGTGTGTGTGTGTGTGTGTGTGTGTGTGTGTGTGCGTGTGTACACATACATAATTTTTCATCTCACCTTAGAATGCAAGAAAAGAGAAGATTGACATCAAATTAGGGAATATTGTGAAGTGGATAGTAAAGAGCCTTTGGATTAGGAGGCTAAAGAGAGGCTTTAGAATTATTGGCAAGTCATTGATCTCTTTTCTTTCTAGTTACTAGGGATCAGTTCTGGCCTTCTTTATAACACGTACCCCACCTACTTCATGAATGTCTTTGAGGTGGCAGGTCCAAACAGTTCAGTGTTGGTAGATGATTTTTATTACATA
Source organism: Apodemus speciosus (assembly GCA_002335545.1). Classification (NCBI taxonomy): domain Eukaryota; kingdom Metazoa; phylum Chordata; class Mammalia; order Rodentia; family Muridae; genus Apodemus; species Apodemus speciosus. The sequence goes on along the minus strand of BDUI01009830.1, from coordinate 48,276 downwards.
TGGTCTAAATACCTGAAAATTTCTTCCCACATTCTACCTGGATGCCTTAAATGATAAAGAAACTGCAGCCTCATGAAGAATAGATTTTATTGTTGCATTTCTCTAAGTATTGATTGTTTCTTCTATCCAATTAAAACCTGGATTATGTAGTGCAAAGATGATTGGGTACAGTATAGGAAAGATCTAAAGTCAAGATTCAGTTTCCCTTCACATGAACTTGGGGAAATCATGTTGTCTTTCTGAACATCCAGCCTTCCAATTGTGAGAAAAAAGTGATTAGCTTTTTTTCCATATCTGATTCTACTTCATGGATGGTCTCAAGGATAATATGAGAGCATATATGAACTCTATCTTCTGCTTTATAGCACATGAAAGAAGCTCAACAATACTGAGTTGAAATGTTTTAAATATAGATTTTAATATTCCTTTGGGAACCTAGAGACTGCATTCCTTCTCTTTATGATATTCTATAAAATAACTGAAAAACTATCTGTCAAAAGCCATTACCGCACCAGCTAAAACCCTGGCCACCTCAAGGCTTGCCCATGCTGTGAGTTAAGACCCCTTTCTCTGATTACACATCTCTGTGTTTACTTTATTTTGTCAAAGCAATCCTAAAAGTGTAGTGCCCAGTCAGGGGTCTCCATACTCCATTCATGCACACCAGCCATGATTATTTAGCCCTACTTGGGAGACATCCATTCTACTGAGCCCTCATTGCCTTGTTGAAAAGCTCTTCAGCTGTATTATGCCCTGATAGCAAAGACAATGTCTTGAATTCTCTAGAGAAAAACCACTTGCCAGCATATTTTCAATTTTAATACTTCAATTATCCTCTAGTGCCTCTTTATGGTCGCCATCACTTTTTGCTAATTTCTTGATTATTCTGCCTAGGCAGTAGTTGAAGCCAATCTTCTCCTGAACTCCCCATTTTCACATTCCTTAACTGTAATTAGCTTTTATCAGACTCCAGATACTTCTTGTCATAATCCAGTTTGCAAATTACAGACTTACTGGAAAATGAAGCAGCCTTTGTCCTAAGCAGCCCAGGATGGTGGCCCAACTGAGATGTGCTATTCACCAGTGAAAATTAGGCTGTTTTACACTATTCAGTCCCTAACAGGGTGAAAGGTTGGTGGGAAAACCCAAGTAGTAGAGACTAGGCTAGTCTCTTTTATCCTTGCCTGACAGGTATATCCAAGGTAAGAAGTACCATTATCTATCAGAGTGAAAATAATAGTTATCCCAGCTTCTTCATATTTTTTGTGGAACCAAAAACAAATTAATTGATAATTTTTTGACAATGCAAATTCTGTATTTATTCCAGGTTTACACAGCCACAAATTTTCTTCACCATTGTTATTARCAATTATTTCACTAAGTATACAAAAGCCTTAGATCATTGTGCTTTCTCTTCCTTCCCCATTCCTACTGAAATACTTTTCCTTTCATGTCATCTATATTATTATATGTACTGTATATCTAGGCTCTGCATGTTATAGAGAGCATTCTATATATTTCTTTTCCATGCACATCCTTCTTTCCTATCCTCTCTTTAGATTTATTACTCCACCATAGTTTCAATTTTATTTTCATATTTTAAGAGAAAATGTGAATTTGTCTTTTTTGACCCTGGCTCATTTTGACTGCTACTAACTCCTGCATCAGATGGAATAGTCATGAATATGACTATATTTTTTGGCATAAAAACAAACCAGTATCCCTGAAGTCCAGCCTTGGCTTCAGAAGGTCTGTACCTGCCCTAGAATGTTGTTGTGGGTCTTAGCTTTGATGGACGTCTTTGGCTAGATCTTCCTCTTCAGCCTTCTCTTTACCAGACTTGCTTTACTAGTGTGTTTGATGTAATGACTTGAGCTCTAATACTTCCAGTGACCTAAATGTTATTAACCTTCTATTTGCCTCAGACAAGGTGGAACTACTCACATGTACAGAGGTCGTGCTCCAGTTGTTTCTTTCCCATTTCAATTGCCTTATTTCTTTGTATACTCCATCAGTGTGAAGCACTGACCAATGCTCTGTCCAGTATAGCTCTCCATCACTGTAATTTCGTTTCATTATAGTTGTACCATTTCAAAACTTCTGTGTAACATATTAATAGCATATAATAACTTATGTTCTCTTAAGTCTACTTACTATATTTCTAGTGCTTTTTATGACCAGCTAGAATGTTAATTTCTAGTAAAGGTTTTAGTAATGAAATATGAAATTACCCTTGCCTGTTCATAAGCTGAGCAAACATTACTTGATGGTTGTAATAGGACAACCATCAAGACATTGAAGACAAGCACAATATCCCCAAATCTGTTTGCTTTGTTTTGTTTGGTTGTTTTTTTTCCAAGACAGGGTTTCTCTGTATATCCCTGGCTGTCCTGCAACTCACTCTGTAGACCAGGCTGGCCTCGAACTCAGAAATCCGCCTGCCTCTACCTCCCAAGTGCTGGGATTAAAGGCATGTGCCAACACTGCCCGGCTTATTTTTACTTTTAATCAGACTCATACAAAATAGATTGATTTTATTGACACACTCAGGGTCTCTTGTCTTCAGGAGAGTTGTCTAGATAGTTACAAATGCTGGTATATGTCTATAAATGGTCTGCACCTAGCAGATCTAAGTTACATTTTCTGTTTTCTTTGTTTTAATACCATCTGCAACTGGTTTTCCTTTAGTGGTATTTTCTTCTGTTCACTACAAATCTAGCCAGTATAAAAATCTCTGAGGTTAAAAATGGTGCAAAACAATAAAAATTTAAGGGAAAAATGAGCTTCTGGCTCAGAGGATAATCACATGGGAGGCATTCCACAGCCCCAGCTACTTTGAGTCATACAACTTGGTCTTTAGCAGTGTCCATGAGTTGGGATACATCAACTTCCCCATAGTTTCCCAGTGCATTTTCCCCCTAACCCAGAATCTGGTTAGAGGATGATTATGGGCCCATAATGACCATGGCTCAAATTGGAAGGTTGAATTTTGTGCCAGGTTCTCATGACAGTGCTTTGCATTTGCAGTTCTTAGAGGCAAGTGTGCAGTTGGAGACTTTCTCCTGAATTGAGATTAAGTCCCAGAGGAATTCTTAGACCTTCGGGTAATTCTGAACTTCTTTGATGCTAAATAGTAATGCATATTACATATCCTAATTCAGAATCCATTATTTATGCAAAACGAAGTTTTTGGTAAAGCAGAGGGAATGTTATCATACAATCAGTATTTTTCCCTCTGTGATTCTTTCATGGCTGGTAACATAAAAACAAAAATTCTCCTTAAACTTAGATTCAAGTTCTAACTTAATTTACACATTATTGAAAACATTACAGAGCATAAATCAGTTCAATTTTTAAAGTTCCTATATGATATTTTGAGAGTAGCCAAATCTCTCTGCTTGTCTGGACTCTTTCCCACCCCTGCCACAGCTCATGGCAGGCTAAATAACTGTGGAGAAAAAGCAGGTTTTCAGCTGCAGCTCAGATTACTCTGTCACCCTTCCTGCATGGCAGACAGGCCCCCGCTGACACGGGAATGAAGACAAGAAAATTACTTCATTATAGTGTGTCCTGATCAATTACAAACATCTAGGAGTAGGGTCTGTCCATCTGCTGCTCTGGCCTGGCCCTAGACACAGCTCTAGGTTATGAAAACAAAGATTATATTGCTTTGCCTCTCTACCCCCCAGGAATTAGCAAGTGAGAGATTTTCAAATCCCCATGCAGCATAGTTCTTCAGCAGTAATTTTTCTTGAAATCAGTGTTTTCAAACAGGGACACCTTTGGAAATCAAGTAATTTACTGCTTCACATTCCAAAGTTTCAGAGAAGACAAAAGACTCAGTGTCAAAGTATCAGTTGATTTTAGAGTCAAGTCTTGATACTGAAGAACACATCAGGTTTGGACTATTGGATCCTAAGGGATGGTAGTGAGTGTTTTGTTTGCTCAGTAAACTCTCTTCTAGCATCTGAACCATCAGATTCCATATTGTTCAGTTTGTGATTAGTCTAGTGGTCCTTACTTCTAGATGGTTCTAGGTTGATGTCAGATGTCTCCTGGTCATTCACAATATCAAGCATATTATTTGACAAGCCATTGAGTTATGATTTAACAAGCCATGAAACATTATTTTAGTCAGGACTCTGAAGGGTAAAGTAATGTGCTAGAGGCAGTACACTTGGAACAATAATTAGTTCTGACTTCAAAGTCTGACTTTTATAACCACAGTTCCATGCAAATCTACTCTTTCTTACCTGAAATCCTTGGGTTAGATGTTGTTCAAAATTTAAGCATTTCAGATTTCAAAAAATGGATATATCCTGTGTATGTTTGTGTGTTTGTGTGTTTGTGTGTTTGTGCATGTGTACGTGTGTATGTGTGTGTGTGTGTGTGTGTGTGKGWGAGAGAGAGAGAGAGAGAGAGAGAGAGAGAGAGAGAGAGAGAGAGAGAGAGGAAAGAGAGAGAAATTTCTAATAAAAGAAATGATGTTTCTTTCATGATACATAGGAACATTGACATCATGAAGGAGAAATAATTTGTGGCAAAATGAGACAGAGAAAAACAGTCCATGATCAGAGCTGCTTCAGTTTCAACAGCACATAGGTACTTGGCTCAGTACCTATGTTGTCATTTGTTATACCAGGTCTCATGTGTCTTTCTGCCTGTTGGTTCTTAAAGTTGCCGCCAAGCTGTGGCCACCATTACCTTGTGCCTTAGTGTTGTAATATTCTCTATATGGAAGAAATTATGGCAATGGTTCTCTCTTAAAAGGTTTGAGACTAGTTGGCATTACAGAGGGCTTTGTGATCTTTGGCTATGTTGAACCAGACATGCATACCATTTCCCAAGGTCTAAAATGTTCCTCTAGAGAATCATTTAGCTTATGTCCAAGATTTTCAGTTGCTAAACATGTGTTTTATGATTGGATAAAAATATGTGATTCAGGTTGCTCTTTGGCCATTATGTCACCACTGACTAAGAGTTTATTTGGAGTAAGGGAGTTTACCACATAAAAATTATACAATTGCTATAATATGAGAAAAGAAGACAAGATAATCATCCAAAGAAGCACTCTCTGTGGTAAGATTGGAATGAAAGTGTAAAGATAGTTGACATAAGGCAGTCAAAGTAAAATCTTGGCTTGAAGAACAGATCATGTTTGGACCATTGAATCCTTTCATGGTATCTCAAGACCCCTTCACACCTGAACTATCAACTGCTTTAAAATGATGTCTTTTGCATCCAACATATTAGCTGGATTTTTCTTACTGAGGTCATAGTAGTTTATAGGTGAAAGGTCTATTTTTTCTCATGTTACATTTTGTCTAAATTTTCAGTAGAGTGGGGACCAAATGAGCACTGTGCTTCTGTTCTCTCCCCACAGAGGAAGTCCTGCATAAGTGGAATAATTTTTCTAAGATCATTAGTCCAGATTATTTGAAACCAAAACATGATTTTCTTGTCCTCTCTAGTACATTTCTAGCCTCATTAGTACATCACCAAGCACACATACTGTACTTTTACTATTATCAATATACTTTATGTCAATATAGTTATAGTTTTAGCATAATAATTATTCCATGATATATAGAAAGGGATTATCATTCCCAGGTGGTAGCCTTGGAAACTGAAGTCTGAAAGAGTTAAGGTATTTGTCCAAAATTTGACTGGTCAATTTCAACTATGGTATGAATCTGACTCTGAAGATCCCTTCACTCTTTTGTTTCAATGTGCAGTTTGGAACATCTGTCTCTGATCTACAGTGACTGAAGAAGTCTGGCTCTGGTCAATGCATGTAATAGCTGGCTTCATTCCATAGTATCTTAGAACCATAAGCTTCCCATTGTGAATGTGGATACATGCATGCCACGGCTATTGTGTGAAGAACATAGGATGGCATTTGGGTTTAGTCCTCACCTTCTACCTTGTTTGAGACAGAATTTCTTTATTTCCATCTTGTGTAGATGCCTAGTTAGCTGTCTGCATCCATTTAAGGATTCTGGAGTCTCTGTCTCATGCTTTGCCAGAGGAACATTGGTATAACAAATTTGTTGTACTACACCTTGCTTTTTATGGGTTCTGGGGATCTCTTCTCAATTCCTCATGTTTCTGTGTATGTGCTTTACCTGCTCAGCCATGTCTCTAGTCCTGCTTTATTATTATTATTATTATTATTATTATTATTATTATTATTATTATTAAAGCAATTTCAAACTATGTATCTAAAATTACCTTGTATTCTGTCCTCTTTCTCCTACGTTCTGGAGATTGGGGGTGATTACAGGTGTGCACCATTATACCTAACTTCAAATCCTATTGAGAATTAAACAAATGGTAAGGTTATTCCAATCAATAAAACCCAAAGAAATAGAGGGTAGAGCAAGATGGATATCATTATTAAAGCAGAAATAATAACCGCAGCCATTTGCCTATTTGTTTTATCTCAGCTCTCCTGGTTTCAATAATGCCCACCCACACCAGCAAAGATAATCTTGTGACTAGGTCTATTGCTTTAAACACTAATCTATTTGAAAAGACCCTCATAGTCACAGTAGAGATCTTGAGATAATTTTGTAACAGTCATTTGGGTATCCTTTAGCCCAATCAAGTTGGCCCATACAATTAAGGCCACTGGTTGCTTTGCTTATGCATCATATAGACGACATTTTGGGTCAAATATGTAAATTTTAAATTACCATAGTGTCAAATTAACTTGAATAAAGAGGATGATTATTTATATTATCACTAACATAAAAGAGACATTCCTCTTGTCCATATACCAGCATCAGTTATAATACAGATTCATATTTTGCTTATCTGATAAAACTGAACGTATTTTTATGTTCACTCTAAGAGGACCATCTTTTTATGTACTGCAGTTGTTGGTTTCAGATAATAAATTTTATGAGAAAGGTGGAAGATATCATATAAAAACGATCTTTGGGTCACTTCATTCCCTATGCTGCTTCTAGGAGTTTGATATTTGTCACTGGCCTGGGACAAGAAAGTAGGCTTAGACAAGAATAACAGTGACTGTGGGGCTTTGTTTACTATTTTGCTGAATTACTTCCTTATGTGATCTTTTTGCTTATTACTCTGCTTAATTAATTTCTTGTGTGATCTCCTTGTTTACTATTTCACTTGATTACTTTGTCTTTTATCTAAGAACTGACCATGTGTTTTAGATGTACCTAGAATGATATAAAAGCAGGCTGGAGAGAAATAAAGCTGTTTCAGACTCAATACAGACTGGAGTCATGTTGTAATATTTGTCTAGTTGTCTTTGTTTTTTCAGTCCTCACTCCGTCGCTTGAGACCCTGTAGACTGAGCGGGAGTGGTCAGCCTGAGAAGGATATTACCCAATTCAGGCAGCCTGAGCATTCCGCTCTTCTGTCACAGCACCAGAAGAAATACAAGAGGCTCAGTTAAATGTAAATTTCAGATGCATAATGAATAAGTTAATATGGATGTGTTCCAAGTATTATTATCCTAAACTATTTTTTGTTAAATTTGGCAACTCTAGTAATAGTGCCAGTTTTTCAAATACAGTTACATCCCAATGTTAGTTTCCCTGAGACTCTGACTTATCTTCTGAAAATGGGACAAACAATATCAAAAAGGGATGCAATGAGACAATGGTAATAACACTTCTAAATTTTAGACTTTAGTATCGGTCTTTATGTACAGTGTAAGTGAATGCATAGCCTAGTACATCTGGTGTCATAGAGGAATGTGCATCTCCTTAGCTTTGCCCTTCCCATTCTTTGGGAAGTATTTAGAAATCAATAGATTACACCTTGAAGACTGCAGTGTCATACAATGAGTTGTCATTATCCTGTCCAATACAAACATAACAGTGTTTGATATTTTGTACTAAATAAGCACTTAGGTTTAAATATATTTCTTTCTGTTAAATTGATATAGTTTTTTTTTTAAAGAAAGGTCTGCATGGAGTAATTATTTTCCTCAAAGAGTGCCAGAAATACATTGCAGCCTCCTTCTTCTTAACAGTGTGTAGTAATAAAAGGTCTATCACCATCAGAATGTTTATTATGGTGACAAATCACTAGGAAAGGGGGGAATGATTTAGTACCTGCTCAATCCCATTTATTCAGATCCTGCACATTCCAAATCTGAGACAAGCTGCCCTGTTTGGTGGGCAAGTAAGTAGTGGTTTAGAGGGAACAGTACTGGGTTAGTTTTCCACCTGGATATCATTTCCAAATTGCAGCCAAGTAATTAAATTTTTTTATTACTGAAGTTTGATCATCTCCCCCCCCCACCATCTCTCCTCAAATAGGAATTCTCTTGTCTTCCCATCCAAGTAAGCCCTGCTATAACTTTAAGAGCATGAAAGCAAACGTGGGGAGGAGGTCAGTGTGCAGGGCAGCTAGCAGGTTTGATGTGTCAGTGGGTAAATGATGGGATCACATCTGGAACAGTTTGGTGAATAAATAAAACGTGAAAGCTCATATATCACTACCCACCTTCCGATCTGTAAGGGAAAGAGCAAAGAAATTCTCTAATGACCTTGTAAAGCACATAAAAGATATTGAATAAACTCTAGAAATTTTGTGGCTAAAAGTGTCCATATTAAGTAATGGATTTCAGAGTGGGAAAAGACTTGAAATATAAAAGGAATCTTCCTTACAACATGCAATTTTATTTTATGTTATTTATTAGTCCATGCTTGTATAACTCTAAATAGTGTAATTCAGATTTTAACTCAGTGTTATGGAAGCCTTCTTCCTTCTGATATGTTCCCAGAGGAGTTTTATATTTACACCTAGGGAAGGTTATTTTTGATTGTTATAGTGTTGTCTGTCAGATTTCACTATCTCCAGGTACCATTAACTTTTTCGATAATTCCAGTGCCATTAACATTTAAATATTTTTGAGATAAGAGGTTAAGGAAATTCCATATTCCATATATGAATCAGAATGAAAGTACAACTGATGGTTGGTTCATCATGCTCAGGACAGTTTAGGAAGGGGCTGAGTGCTGTCAGTGACATGACCTAGCTTTGTGAAGGAACTGTCTCATTAAATACTGTTTACTTGAAAAGATCATCTGTGAGAATTTCATATTACACATTTAATTGGCAAGCAGGTAGTGCCCTGGCCATTGCCTCAGAACTTTCTGTGTGACCTCAAAGACACTTCTTTCCTTCTCTCTTTATTACCCCAGTTCTGGATGCTTAAAACAGGAGAGTTTTCTCATGGTATTAAGTGACAAAGAGAAGTAATGCCCTTCCCCACGTCCTTTGGTGACCATACACGAGAAGAGACTGTTGAAGCATAAATTTGCTATTTCCTATCATTGAAAAAGACAAGCAAAACTAAAACAACCACATATTGCCAGGCAGCTCTGTGGGTACAAGTACTAATTGAGAATAATGGTCACATTTCAATCAATAGAATTCAGGATTGTTAATTACAGTTGGTATATTGTGGATTATCTTACTTATGTTATGTTTATTGGACCACTGTTGGTTTATGACAAGTCTGAAGACAAGTGGGGCCAGCCACCTACCTTCTCTGTCTCTATTCCCAGCTATTGACTTCCTTGAGGCAACTTGCAAGCCACCTACTGCTTCACTCTCCCCAGCTGCTGTTGTGGGGTTGCTTCTTGTCAGTAACCTTACTGAGGATAAATGTCTTAGGGACCTAGTTCTGGCCTTTGGAGGAGGAGAACATGACTTTCTCATTTCCCTCTAATTTCATTTCTCCAAGCCTTAGAAAAATGACTGATTTGGAGGTGAATGTTCTAACTGTCAGGACTCTTCTTAGTTGAAAGATTCAACAATGTCACAATGAGGCTCATGGTCATGGCTTTTAGTGGTCTTCCTTTTGTATGTATTGAACACATCTGTAAATACTCAGTTAAGGATGTAATTAGGCAGATTTTCCTTAAATAACAGATGGTCAGTAAGTCCTATAATTGTACCAACACTTGAGTATTTACAGGTGTATTCTGGCTATCACCAGCACTGGACTGCCTTGGGAACCACAGTAAAACACAGATTGAAAATTTGGCAGGGGTGCTTTAATGAAATACTCTTCAGTTACCATGTTGCCTATTTTCTGTGCTTTCAAATGGGAAACGTTTAGAATCCTTTCCAAGCACATTTTGTCACTATGTGGTCCCAGAAATTGTGTGTCCCAGAAGTCCTGGAATGGGAACCTGCATTCTGATGCTGGTTCATGGAGTTGTGTTCCAAGTAGTAAAAGCCAGTTCTCTGAATTTCAAAAGGCTTTGTGGCTGGGACAAGATCTCTTGTCTGTCAGCCTTTATGGACTCATTAGGATCCTCCATCTGTGTTTACTTGGGAAGCAGGATAAAGCTGGCGTTCAACTGTGGTATGCACTTATTTTGAGGTCCATATTTGGGTTTGGTTCTCATCAAGCATTTGATTTAGGAGACAGTGTTGTTCCTCTGAAACTGTTAGGCAATATGAAAATCCAGAGAGAGGAGAGAGGAGAGAGAGGGGAGGAGAGAGACAGGGAGAGAGACAGAAGGAGAGAGAGAGAGAGAGAGAGAGAGAGAGAGAGAGAGAGAGAGAGAGAGAGACAGAGACAGAGACAGAGACAGAGACAGAGACAGAGAGAGATATCTAAATTGAAATTATACCTCTGTTTCTGACTCTTATGACCTTGACCTTGGATAAGGCATTTGCCTTTTTTTTTTTAATTGTTATCAGAAGTGGAGGTAAAACTGTCCTTCAGACTGACTTGTAGAGACTGAGATTATTTTTTGATATTCTGTGTACACTGAACTATGGTACCACTCTTTATACACAACCATTCCTTTCTCTTTTACAGGGACTGTGATTTCATATTGACCCTGTAAATATGTCTTCTTTATGAAAAGTATAATGTTTCTTCCAGATGAGGAAATTATGCAAAGAAAGGCACATATTCCTGTGATGCATACATAGATATCCATGTGGTGAATAAGGCATGAACAAAAAAATCATTTATTAAATTAAAAATAAATTGAAGACTTCTGACAATCAGATTGGATGAAAAATTTGCAGAGCTTTAAATTAGTCCCGTGGCAATGTACTTGTTCTTAGTGTGAATGAATGTAATGTCTAGACTCAGAAAAGAAGGAAATGGTAGTATGTACCACGATGATGGTATTGGTAAGAATAGTTCTATAAACATATAGACTTCAGTGCATTCTTCCTATGTATTCCAAAATGAGCAACACTGCTGGAAATGTTTTAACAAGTTATTTTGTTGTCACGTTCTTTGCACAAACCAGGGGCTTTGATCCTTGCCTTGTCTTGTACATTGAAGAGTAGAACTCAGCCCATATAGAGCCATATATGACTGAGGATATTAGGCAGTGAGGGAATGCTAGACCATTCACAGGGGTTTCATGTTGATTAAGGGCTGGTGCTCTTTCCTTAAGATAAGCCGTAATTGGCATACTATTTAGAAAGGTGGAAAGGCCAAAGAAATGGATCAATAGGTTAAGGTGTTTGATAATAAGCCTGATATCCTGAGTTTGTTATTTGAGACCCACTCAAAATAAACAAAACATTTAGAAAATCCCTGGACTATACTTATATGTTGATAAACTTCTGCAAAACTGTTCATTCCTGGAAGGTAATCTGTATAGAGTAAGAATACTGCTTAATTTTGGACAAATGATCTTACTCTGAATGGCGCCCTAGTGTCTGAAAGATCTGGTAAAATCTATAGGATACACTATACAACCTTCTTTAAATTGATAATATAAAATATATGTCATTAAAAAGGAAATCAATCTGTTTGAAAATATTTTAGAATGTTTTACACAAGCTGGTATTATACTAACAACACATATCTTTACCAATAATTTATAAACAAGAGCTTTCATTTGAGAGTAGTAGTTATATGTGACATTTTGATAAATGTTCAGCAACTCTAATGTGATTTTCAAATATTTTTGTTACTATATTCTATTACAAGTACTATTTCCACTTGTTTTACCCAGGAGTGACATTGAGATATTTCCCTCCAATATCTTAACATCATGATAAAATACCAGATAATCTTAGTCTCTTAATTCTTTTTATTAGAGTCAGCATTCAAAATTAATGCTTTTTTTTATAAACCCCCCCACAAAGTATAGCATACTCCTGTATTAATTTCCCATAACCCACTAAAACAAGCAATAAAATTTTAGTCTTCAATTTTTTGGACAAAACATGAAAATTGATATCAAACGAGGCAAGTGGTGATATGGCCAATGAATTTTTTTATAGATGTCACAAAGTTGCTTTTTTTGAAATAAAGAAAAATATCTTCTAAAATCATGGTATTTACTTTTAGATCTGGATGCCAATGATATACATTTTTGTTTGTTTTTATAAAGTATGAAAAACATAAGAAATACATCTAGTAAGAAACATTTTGTTAGCATACAGATATCAAGGAAAACTGTGGAGTTAAGAGAGATGAGTCTATTTTTTCATGTCTTTTGGTTTTTAAAAGTCTTAGTTGCTTACTTGGGTTTGCGAGTGAGGGATATTGCAAGTTTGAGGCCAGCCTGTGTCTCCCATCACAAAACAAAATGTTTCAGGTGCATTCTCTTCTATATCAGAGAAGGATTGTCAAATGATACATGTATATAGTTTTGAATTACTGGATTTGGGAGCCTCATATTAGATTACACGTTGTCTGGCTTTCAAGGTAGATTTCTATGGCCCATAACGTCTAGGTCATCTTCTTCCTTATCCCAGGAGAAAGCTTGGTCTGACCTTAACATGATAGTCATTGTCACTGAACTCTTTTTAGACCTTAAAGTCTGGTTTCCACTCACTCAAAGGGTCCCATGCGACCTAAAACATGTTTCTCCTAACATCATGTGGTCTTATTGCTTTTCAGAAAAATGGCATCTTCAGAGTCCCTTGGGTTCAAAACAGCAGAGAAACATGTTTCATGCATACTCAGATTTCTCACAGCAGCAGGGGGATTGATAGAAACATGAGCAATCAGATCAAATCTGCTTCTCTTAAAATATATGACTGGGAAGGAGAAGATTATGCTCACGAGAACCATCCTTGTTATGTTCTGATACAGTGGAAACATTGTCTTGGTCAGGGGTCTATTTCTTAAAACATTCCCAGAACTTTAAATTTCGAAAGCAAGTAAAAGAGGGAAGGAGAGTTTCCTGTTATAGTCTGCCAAGGCAAACACATGGCCCATCCCTTAGAAACTAGAAATCATAGGATCTCACAGGCAGTCCCACGGGGATCATCAGAGGCCCAAAATGAAAAACAATTGTTCATGCAGAATGTGAGAATATGAAAAGCAAATATGGTACTTTCCCCCAATGCCTGCTGACCTTGATTGGGATGATTTATTAAAGCACCAAGTAGAGGACAAAACTGACTTTAGCAACTGGCAATTTCGTGTTTTAGTTGCTGATAAATAAGTCAGTCCCAGACAAAGTGTACTTATCATGTTCTACGAAGGTTTCATTTGTGGAGGAATAAACATCAGTAATTTAAAATATTTGGTTGAGTTCAAAACAAATCTTCTGTTACTGTCTGTGACTGGATGTCAGAATTATATGAACTAATTTCCACAAGACAGACCCCCTTAGAAAAGTGACTTTGGAAAAGTATTGCTCAGGAGAGTTATGCTCAAGTAGTTATCATCTAAAAGGAACCATTCCAAATGACATTCCTATTCTAATATGCCTAGTAATAGGGCTAATTAATCAACCAATGTTCCTCATCTCAAATTGAACTATAGTCCCTGACTACAGTCATCTTTGCCTGTGGAGAGCTGATTGCTGAAATAATGATATGGTTACCACATTGTATGGCAGTCACTGTAATTCTTACTGGTCACAAACTTTGCATAATCTTTGCTTACCTTGTTACTGCTTCTTGATCCCCAAACAGTAACATAAATAACTGTGAAGACTAATGCACTGATGCCTCCCTAAACCCTGATTTCTGACATGAATATTGTGGGAAACTGTGGTTGCCAGAAATTTATTTATTTTTAATCCTTTTAAAAACTTTGTTCCTTTTTCATATATTACATCCCAATACAGTTTCCCCACCATCCTTTCCTCCAAGCTACAGCCCTACCATCCATTCACCTTCTTCTGTTTCTCTTAAAACATGGGCAGTCCTCCCAAGAATACCAAACAAATATGGGACATCAAGTTGCAGTAAGAGTAGCCATCACCCCTCCTGTTAAGGCTGGACAAGGCATCCCAGTAGGAGGAAAAGTGTCCCAAAAGCAGTCAAAAGAGTCAGAGACAGTCCCTGCTCTCACTGTTAGGAGTCACACAAGTAGACCAATGTATATAACCATAACATACATGCAGACAGCCTAGGGCAGACCCGTGTAGACTCTCTAATTGTTGGTTTAGTCTTGGTAAGCACCTATAAGCTGCAGTTAGTTGGTTCTGTGATCCCCTCTGACTTCTTTTCCCCTAGATTCCCTGAACTCCATCTAATGTTTGGATGTGAGTCATTGCATCTGTTTAATCAATTGTTGAATGAAGGCTCTCTGATGACAATTATGTTATGCTTCTATCTATGACTATATCAGGATATCATTAGGGGTCATTTCATATATATTGCTGGTCCTGTTTGGTTCTATCATGGGTTTCTGGGGTTATCCAGCCTCTGATTCCTGGCCCTCCCAGCAGTGTCAGGGGTGGGCTCCCTCTTGTGGCATGGCTCTCAAGCTGGACCAGTCATTGGTTGGCTACCCTCACAGTTTTTGTGCCATCTTTATCCCAGCATACCTTGCAGACAGGACAAATTGTAGGTTGAAGATTTTGTGGTTGGCTTGGTGTCCTAATCGTTCCACTGTAACTCTTGCCTGGTTAGAGGAGATGGCTGGTTCAGGCCATGACTCTCCCATTATTGGGAATCTTAGCTAGGGTAACTCTCCTAGATTCCTGGGAGATTCCATTATACTTGATTTCTAGCTCATCCTTAGATGCCCCCAACCACCAATTCTAGTTGTTTCTTCCAGTACTCTCTCCCTCCATCTTCCCCACACTTGATCTCTCCTGTTCCTGTCTGCACCTGCCACTAGTCCTTTGGCAATAGCTATTCTATTTCCTCCTCCCAGGGAGAATTCACATGTTCCCATTTGAGCCCTCCAAGACCTGTATGACAAGAACTTCAAGTATTTGAAGAAAAATATGGAAGAAGATATCAGAAGATGGAAAGATCTCCCATGCTCATGGAATGGTATGATTACCATCAGAAAAAAAGGGCCATCTTACCAAAATCAATCAACAGATTTGATGTAATCCCCATTAAAATCCCAACTCAATTTTTACAAACCTTGAAAAAACAACACTCAACTTCATATGAAAAACAAACAAACAAAAA
Organism: Apodemus speciosus; assembly: GCA_002335545.1. NCBI lineage: Eukaryota > Metazoa > Chordata > Mammalia > Rodentia > Muridae > Apodemus > Apodemus speciosus. Next base: position 32,916 of record BDUI01009830.1, on the reverse strand, counting down.
ACCAGGATAGCTAAAATGATACTATAAAATGAAAGAACTTCTGGAGGTATCATCATCCCAGATTTCAAGCTGTAGTGCAGAGTAATAGTAATAAAAATGCGTGGTATTGACCTAAAAGCCAGACAGGCTAATCAATGGAATCAAATTAAAGGCCCAAACATAAATCCACATACCAGGAAACCTAATTTTTTATAAAGAAGCCAAAAATTATACAATGGAAAAAAGGATAGCAACTTCAACAAATAATGCTAGTCTAACTGGATGTCAGCATGTAGAATGAAAAAAGATACATGTCTATCACCTGTTGCAGGAAATATTAAATGGACCAGCAAGTTCCCATGCTACTTTCAGCAATCTCTGCCACAGCACAGTCCCACTGCCTCCTGCAGTGTCCAGTCAAGGTATTCCCAGCTCCAGTTTGATTGTTTCTAGAGCTGTTAGTTCCTTCTCAGCCATAAACCCCTGTAGTCAGTGGTCCCACATTCCAATAACCCAGTAAAACAAAACTCTTGAAACTTATAATTAGCCAGTTAGATTTTTGTATCAATAAATTCTCAATTCACAATATGCACATACAATAATTTCTGTGCCAATTGATAATGATATGAGCTGCACACCTAGATTAGACAAGTTACCCCAATTATTTTATCCCTATATAAATATATATCTACCTATGGTTATTTAAAGCCATGCTGGTTCGGGATCATCCTGTTTGTCTGCCTCCATCTTGACTCCTTCCTCTCTCTCCTGAGTTGCTCTTTCTCTCTGCAACTCTTAACTGCCTCCCTTTTCCATGTCCAATTGCAGGCCTCCTACTGCACTAATATTTTAATGTAATTGGACATGGAAAATCCTGCCACAATCACCTTGCATAAAACTCATGTCCAAGTTCATCAAAGACAAAATGAAACCAGATATACCAAACCTAATAGAAGAGAATATGGAGAATACCCTTGAATGCATTGGCACAGGAGAAAATTTCCTGAACAGAGCACTAATAATGCAGTCACTAAGATCAAAAATTAATAAATGGGACCTCATGAACTTGAAAAGGTTCTATAAGGCAACGGACACAGTCAATAGTGTAAAAGTAGCTTTTATTTGCCAGATATAAAAGCCATCTCAGAGGTTTACTGTTGAATAAGCTCACCTTTTCTAGTTCTTTCTAAACTGTTGCTGGCTAGTTCAACTCAACTATTTTGGGACAAACTCCTGTCCAGACTGACTGATTCAAACTGGCTTCTTTCAGCTTCTGACAGACTTGCTCTGCTTGCCCTCAAGCTAACTCTGACAATCTGTTCTTATCTTCTGGATCTTTCTCATTCTCTGGCTCATCCTGTCTTCACCTTTGTCTAGTTTGTTCTCTCTGCAACTTGTCTCTATAAACTGTCCTGGTAAAAACTGCCTCTGAACTCTGTAAAATGAACTGCCACAAACTCAACTCCACTGCACTACCTCTCAACTGCCCCTTTCTTCCTGTGCTGCTCTTAAGTAGCCTTTCTTTCCTATCTGTTCTTGTGAGAGTTGGACTTATTTCTGACTCATTCTGTCAAATATTTCTCTGATTGTCACTTTGTCTCTCAATTAGTCATCATTGTTTAGGATTGAAGGTGTGTAGTAAGGGCATGTTTATATTTCAGGCAGAGGAACTAAAGGTATATATCATTCCAGCCCGATCACACAGACTTATAAGGTCTTTGGATATTAGCCCTTGCCAGAGCAGTCATGATGCTGGATTAAAATTTCCCTACACATTGGGGGGGCGGGGAAACCAGGAAAGAGGGAAATGAAATGTAAATAAAGAATATATCCAATAAAAAAAATGCAAAAAAAAAAATTTCCCTACACAGTAGAACAAATGGCAGCTTAAAGAATGGGGGAAGGATTTTCACCAACCCCACATCTGATAGAGGACTAACTTCCAAAATATATAAATAACTCAAGAAATTAGACATCAACAAACCAGATAATCCAAATAAAAATTGTGGTACAGCTCTAAACAATGTTCAACAGAGGAATCACAAATGGCTAAGAAGCACTTAAAGAAATGTTCAACATTCTTAGTCATCAAGGAAATACAAATCAAAACTACTTTAATATTTCATCTTACAATTACCAGAATGTCTAAGATCAAATCACAACTGACAGCACATTCTGGTTAGCATGTGGAGCAAGGGGAACATTCCCCCATTGCTGCTAGAAGTGCACACTTATACAGCCACTTTAGAAATAAATGTGTTTTTTTCAGAATACTGGGAATAGTTCTACCCCCAAAACCAGATTTACCACTTCTGGAAATATACCCCAAAGTGCTCCACCATACCACAAGGACACTTGTTCAACTATGCCCATAGACTCTTTATTTGTCCCTCACCTGAAGAATGGATAAAGAAAATGTAGTTCATTTATACAATGGAATACTCCTCACCTATTAAAAAAAGGACATCATGATCTCTGCAGGCAAATGGATGGAACTAGAAAACAAAATTATCCTTCATGAGGTAACCCAGACCCAGGAATACAAACATGGTACACACTCACTTATTATTACCATTAGCTATAAAGTAAAGGATAACCATGTTACAATCAAGAGATCCAGGGAAGCTAAGTAACCTGGTTGCCAAAATTTAAGTCAATTATATACTTTTATTCTAGTTTCCTTTCTGTTGCTGTTATGAATGCCATTACCAAAAGTAACTTGAAGAGGAAAGGCTTTATTTGGCAGGAAGCAATATATCAAAGAGGGAAGTCAGGGCAAACACTCAGGCAGGAACGTCAAGCAGAGACAATGAAGAACACTACTTTCTGGCTTTCTTCTTTATATATCATGGACCTGTTTCCCAACCAGGTGTGGCAGTGTTCACAGGGGGCTGTGCCCTCCCACATCAATCATTATTCAATAAAATGCCCATAGACTAATTGCATGGAGAGAATTTCTCAACTGAGGTTACTTATTCCCAAGTGATTAGTTTATGTCAAGTTGATAAATAGTAATCAACACAACTGTCTTGTCCCAGGAAATGCCCTTCCCTTAGTAGACAGAAAAGATCTGCATATTAAAATATTTATCTAACTACTATAAGTAGTATTTAGAGGAAAGCCACATCTTCTCTTATTTTCACCAAAGCTATAAACTTTGCTGTAGCCTTCCTCCCATTTCAATTGTATATCCAATGATTTCCAGCAGACTACAGCACATTAAGATGAGGGCTTAAGAGGAGAAACAGACTCAGAGGAGAGAAAGGTCCTGCTGAAGATTTGACAGCAAGTCAGAAGCAGAGTTGGAGATGAACTCCTAACCTGTCTTCATGTCCTTTCCCCCATTCTCCTATGCTATTTCTCACCTGTATGAGAGTACGCACCTTTTGCTCAGCTGGTCTGTGCAAGGTAAAAAGCTGTCATATGTTTGCCTCTAAATTAACCCCTATCAACGAAGTATACCAGTGTTTAGCTAACATCATTTTACAATCTTTAATAATTAGATAATCTGAACATTTTTATACTATGGAGTGTGGATTGAAGATTTTTCTTACATAGCTTTTTCTAAGATTATCATGCTTATAGACTGAAGAGTTACGTAAAGGCTGTTTGCTCCATGGCAGTTGGTCCTTCAAGTAGCTGTTCTTTTATATCTTCCATATTCAGGTATCCCCACTGACTAGGCATGAAGTTTATTATTTTCTTATTTTGACAAAATAACCTCTGTATTCTGTCTACTGTCTCATTTCTACTATCCTCACATTTTAGCATGATTAAATATCTCTGACATTTTTCATACAGCAAGTCTTCCATCTTCAGTCTCTGGAGGCTGAATGCAACCATTCAAAAGTATATTCTTCATCTCTATGGTAGATAAGTATTGCAAGATTCTTTATTTTCCTAACAATGACCACACTAGACTACACATTGGGGCAAAAAGAGAACAAGAAACATGGTCATTTTGTTTACTAATTTTGTGAAAAGGCTTCTATACTTCATGAATTTATTGGTGAATAAGAGTTGATCAGTTTGACAATAGCTATTTATTAATTGCATTAATATTCTATACCTAGCACTGTGGAGTCAGTAAACAAGAGAGATGAGGTACCTTCCCTAGGTCAAGCTTGCTGATTATGGTTGAAACTAGAGAGTAATAAATGAAAACATGTGGAAAGTGTCACTATAGGGCAGATAAATCATGTAAGAGAGTGCATTTGTCAATATTTGGGGCCAAGTGGCATTCAAATTGAAATATGAATGAGTTTCATGAGCAGAGTAGAAAGGGAATATTGAGGATAGAAGAAAAACTGCATATAAGATAGTATCAGTGTCAGAGATTGCATTGAAGGACCTAAGATGCAGCAATTTAAAGCAGCAAAGTGTAGAAAGATGTGAAACCGATGAAATTTCCAGATTATGGTAGGGTCATTATAAAACTTAAAATGAGATGAGAATTTGACCCGAGAAAAGGAGGAAAATTATGGAGGATTATAAGTAGGGATGTGGCAGTGTCAGATGGACCTACCTGTACTACAAAGGGAGTTTGAAACCA
>BDUI01009828.1:0-10789 GCA_002335545.1 Apodemus speciosus | reverse complement strand
TGCAGAGGAAGAGTTGCAGGTGCAGAGGAAGAGTTGCAGGTGCAGAGGAAGTTGCAGGTGCAGGGGAAGAGTTGCAGGTACAGGGGAAGAGTCGCAGGTGCAGGGGAAGAGTTGCAGCTGCAGGGGAAGAGTTGCAGCTGCAGGGGAAGAGTTGCAGGTGCAGAGGAAGAGTTGCAGGTGCAGAGGAAGAGTTGCAGGTGCAGAGGAAGAGTTGCAGGTACAGGGGAAGAGTCGCAGGTGCAGGGGAAGAGTTGCAGCTGCAGGGGAAGAGTCGCAGGTACAGGGGAAGAGTCGCAGCTGCAGGGGAAGAGTTGCAGCTGCAGGGGAAGAGTTGCAGGTGCAGGGGAAGAGTTGCAGGTGCAGAGGAAGAGTTGCAGGTGCAGGGGAAGAGTTGCAGSTGCAGGGGAAGAGTTGCAGCTGCAGGGGAAGAGTTGCAGCTGCAGRGGAAGAGTTGCAGSTGCAGAGGAAGAGTTGCAGGTGCAGGGGAAGAGTCGCAGCTGCAGGGGAAGAGTTGCAGCTGCAGGGGAAGAGTTGCAGGTGCAGAGGAAGAGTTGCAGGTGCAGAGGAAGTTGCAGGTGCAGGGGAAGAGTTGCAGGTACAGGGGAAGAGTTGCAGGTGCAGGGGAAGAGTTGCAGGTGCAGAGGAAGAGTTGCAGGTGCAGAGGAAGAGTTGCAGGTACAGAGGAAGAGTTGCAGGTGCAGAGGAAGAATTGCAGGTGGCCAGAGCTGGGAAGATGGAAGGACCACTTTATAGGCCTGTGCGGATTCTTCCCTGAAGCTGAAGAATCCCTCGCAGGCAGAGGGGGATGGGGAGCTAGGTTTGGGCTATGCATCCAAGCAGAATGGATGATATCTGGACTTATTCTCCCAGGTGTCTCAGGGACCTGGAGCTCCTCAGCCAGCAATGTCCTCTACATTGACCCTAAGACAGGTGTGGCTATAGCCCGAGATGCAGGGTCTGTGACTGTTTACTACGAGATCGCTGGACATCTGAAGACCTTCAAGGAGGTAGGTCTTCGATTGAGAGTAGCCAGAGGCAATTATTAACGGGCCAACCGACCCTGTTAGAGGCAGCAAGAGCATCAATGTGTGTCTGTAACTAGGCTTGGAGGCCCATGTTTGCACTTGGGAGGCTGAGGCAGAAGATTATTTTGAGTTTGAGACCATCCTGGCTTACATAACAAGACTGACTCAAAAGTCAAGCAAGCAAACAAACACATACAGTCCACCATTGTACCCCCAGCACACTGTAGTATGTGTGCCCCTTGGTACCGGAACCTGATCATGACCAGATCTCTTTACACAGATGCATAAGACCTCAGCACCTCCTGTCTATTTTTATTCTGTTTGGTTTCATGGTCTTTCGTTTGTGTGTCTGTTTGAAGACAGGGTCTTACTGTGTAGCCCAGGCTGGCCTTCAACTGAATCTCCTGTGCATCCCTGGTGTTTGTCACCTCCTGTATGCTTGAAATCATCTCTGACTTAYAATAGCTAACTGCTACTATGTCATGTGAGTGGTTGTTAGCCTGTGCTGTTTAGAAAGCGCCTGTCTCTGCTCAGAACAAATGCACTTTTCCTCTGACTATTTTTGATCTGTTATTGGTTGAATCCAAAGCTGCCAAAGCAGCAGGTACAAAGCCTGGCTGTACCTCTGATTCCTTTTTCTTTAAGAAACAAATAGCCAGGCCTCCTGCCAGAGCTGTCTGCAGCTGTCAAGATCTAGGAGAGTCAGCCACCCACCAAGTGTGAGATGGGAACCAGTTCCCTGTGCATCCCAAGCATTGCCCTCATGTCCAAACCAGCATCTGGGGAGAGATCTGGTCGATTGATCTACCCATCCACCAACACCCACGCTTGTCTGGCAGCCAGCATGACCATGCAGCCATTGGGGTGGGCATTTCCCTGAGGGAGTTCAGGCATGAGATGGGCAACCCAGTGATTTGGTATCACCTAGCAAAGTAAAACTTCTCCCAGCCAGTCACCTTTGAGTCTTTATGAAAGCGAACAAAACCCTTTCTCTCCAGCCGAGAACAAGTCAGTGACCTTAGTCTGGCTGAGTTCCAAACCTGTCTTCATTTTTAGAGCCAGCCTGTGCTTTATCGAATCCAGCAGTTTAACTTAATAGTTTGTATATTTAGTGCTGTGGTTCAGGCAGACCGTTGCAGATAGAGGCACTCTAATTAATAGAGCTCTGCTTCACAGGAGAGACCCCTAAGAATGGTCATGAGGAGGGCCGGCAGTCACCAAGGTATATGGGTTTGAGAGAGAGCCCTGTGTGAGCCAGGTCATAGGGTATGTGTGGGAGGGGCTGTCTGGCTTAATAGGCAGATCATGAGGTACTGGGGAGGCCAGGAAGCTGGGTACAGTGGTTTAAGGGTGACTTTAGCTGGGTATATCCCTGCAGTGTCACTTCCTGAGAGGCTGAGATTGTAGCAACTTAAAGATTTCAGGGCAACCTAGGCACTCAAATCATACTGTCTGTCTGGGTTCAAATCCAAGATCAACCCCTGGGTAAGTTCCCTCTGCCCAAGGGATACACCACACTAATGTAGCACTGTGAGCTAATGGGAGGGAGCAGACTGGGTGGCACTTAGTATCTGTCCTGGCTGGCTTGTGTGTCAACTTGACACATCAGGGATCCAGTTGTAAGTCATTTTCTCAATTAGTGATGAATGGGAGGGTCCAGCCACTTTGGGTGGTACTACCCTGGGCTGGTGGTCCTGGGTTCTATAAGAAAGCAGGCTGAGTAAGCCATGTTAAGCAAGCCAGTAAGCAGCACCCCTTCGTAGCTTCTGCATCAGCTCCTGCCCTCCAGGTTTCAGCCCTGCTTGAGTTCCTGTCCTGACTTCCTCCAGTGATGGATTGTGATCTGTAAGTGTAAGCCAAATAAATCCTTTCCTCCCCAGCTGGATTTTTAGTTGTGGTGTTTCATCTCAGTAATAGGAACCCTGACTAAGACAGAGTCTCATAAGCGTTTTCTCCACTCTGTGTTTGCTGCTGCTGTTMYGTTGGAAAGCGGGGTGGTAGCTTGCTTATGTCACACTACATGGACTTTGGTTTTAAATCAGAATGATGCAGATCAGGGGCACATAGTAGTGGAGTTGCTGCAGAATGACCTGCTGGTAGACTGGATGGGTGGTGTGGAGGAGGGCTTGGAGTAACTCTCCTGGGTTTGTCACCACTGACCTGGTATGTGATGGGTCTTTACTCTGAGCCAGGAATAGAAGTAAGGRTGTGTGCTGGAGGAAGACAGTGATGGGTCCTGGAGCGTTTGAAATGGGTGTCACTTCTCCAGCTGAGGTGGGAAGGGCACCGTTGGGTGATGAGTTTGTAGTCYCTGTGCCCCTCCCTGAAGTCTGGAGCCCATAGGGGTGTCTAGCATAGGGATGGTGCCACACCCGAATGTGGGATGATCAGAGCATGAGCAGGCCAGACAGAGAAGGAGAAATTGTGAGAAGACCCATCGTGGCCAGGAAGAAAAGAAAAATGGAAGGCAGAGCCAGCAATGGCAGTGGTGGGCACTTCTGTGGGTCCCGTGGACAGCAGCTACTCCTGGAAGGAGGCAGGACAGTGATGGCTAGAAGTACTGGTAAGGCCAGAGAGACCAAGGCCTGTATACAGTGGGGCTGTGAGCTGCAGGCCAAGGGAGCCTTTCCCGGTACCATGTGGTACCATGATTTTCTTCTGCTGCACAAAGGGACCCACAAGAAGAGCCTCCAAAGCACTTGCCCCCACCAGAAAGGATGGCCATAGAGGGGCATGGGCCTGTGGCTCTTGCAGAGAAAGATAGAGGAACATCCCAATGGAGGAAGGTCTGCACAGGAGATAGAGTGTGCTCAAGGGGTACCAGGTGGGGTATGTGCGAGCAGGCTGGCCTCTGGGGACCCTTGTTCTACACATTTTGGGTCTGATTGATCCATTCTGAATAAGGATTTTCTGTCCTGTGACAAGACTAGTCAACCAAATCCTTGAGCAGAGGAAAGATGATGACCGGAGCATGTGGCCTGTCCTGGACTACTAAGTGGGTTCAGTCTGCTGTCAGCCCTAGCCTTGCTGTTGATCTGCCAGGTGCCCTGGCTCCACCTCCTGCCTTGGCTTGGATATCAGTTCTAGCTTTGCTCTCATAGGGTGGGAGAGTTGGGGTGTCCAATTAGGGCTCTGACAGATAACCCTGCCACACTCCGACCAGGATTTAAGCTGTGAGCTCATTAGGTTTCATTGCCTGGGGTATTGGTGATACAAACTACAGGTAAGGTCATGAAAAATGCCCAACACAAGGCAGCATGCAATCATCGCTCAGAACAGTTGACTTGTTTCCCTAGATAGTGGTCGGCACCCCTCAGAAGATTGTGGCCCGTCACCTCCACTCTGCCCAGACCAGTATCCAGGAAGCCACAGCCTCCAAAGTGACTGTCAGCGTGGGAGACAGAAGCTCTAACCTACTTGGTACAGAATGAGTAGGCTCTGGATATTTGGGCTTAACCTTGCCAGATTTGGGGAGTGGGGAGTAGCATCTGTGCCCTTTAGGTGTGGTTTTATCTGTTTGGGTTTTGTTGTTGTTTTGTGGTATTGCAGATTGAACCCAGGGTCCTAACACACCACAAGCACACGCTATACCACTGAACCACACCCCCCAGCCCTCGTTTTCTTATTCAGACTCACCTCTAACTCCAGAGAGAGCCCTTAGCCCCTGCTCATCCACTCCTTGCAGCTTTTAAGAAATCGGAGGCCTCCGTAAGGCGAAGCGTGAAAGGCGCCTTCGCCTTTGTAAGAGCACAGCTCCAAGACACYGCCTGCGCTGAGTCAGAGCTGTGATTGCAGCCCCAGGGCATGAGCAGAGCAAGCCACAGTCCACCGCAGCTGCTGGTAGAAACTAATGACATCGCAGGCTGGTGGCTGGYTTTGATTTTTATAATTACCTCTCCCTAGTCATGCATAGAACATTCCATCTCACTCTTTGCCTGTGACAGCCCTGGACAGCAAGTGCCAGAAATAAATATGTCGATACAGATTTTTTTTTAACCACTTAACGGATGAATTAAGTTCCACTATTCTCATTGTGATTAATGGGGTACATTTACTACATCATGGAAATGCTGTTTTCCTCCTTTAATGCAAGTGGGAAAATATGCCAGAACTGTGTGCAGTGTGTTTATAGAGGGCCTCTGTCCTCCCAGTGTTCAGAAGCAAATGGCCAATGGCCATTCTCTTTGCTGATTACAASCAGGCCACACATCAGCAGATTTCCTGCCACCATGCCCTCTGTGCAGGCTCAGTGTTCATGCTGGAGTTCCCATCTGAAGTGATCCTGGCATTCAGAGTAGCTCATCCTCTGGGTCGGGGTCCTTAGGTTTAATAAAAGACATAGTACCTTCGGCAAGCCTCRTGGACTGCTGAGCTCCCTGAATGGGAATGGTATGGGCTGCTGGTGCCGCTCGTGGCTGCCCAGCTCTGAAGGGCCTGCTCCCTCATTTTAGTTGGTTATGGCTGTGGTAGCCTCGTGCTCAGCCCAAGCCGTTCTCATCTGATCACTGCCCTGACCCTGTGCCCTTAGGTGAGTGCTCCCCTGCCCAGAGAGAGGCCATTGAAGCCTTGCACCCAGAGTCCCTCATCAGCTGCCAACTCCAGTTCAAACAAGATGTCTTTGACTTCCCTGCTCGTGACGTCTTCASTGTGGAACCAGGATTTGATGCTGCTCTGGGTAAATTTGCAAAGAATTTAAAATGCAATGAGTGCCTGCTGGCTATCCAGGGTTGGTCGTGAGTGTGTTCCTCGTGATGGCCATATGTCCAGAYAGGCAGAGACTGTTGGGAGTCCAGCCTGGGGCTGTTAACAGACTRTAATCTCTGTTGCTACTGTAAGCCTGCCAAGAGGGATTCGCCTTTGACACCACCTATGCTCTGCAGAGCTCAGCACCAAACCCAGACTGAAGTCTGTTTCTAAAATCCCACCACTCAGCTTTGAATAGAAGCTTACCCTACTAAACCTCCCTCTCTGGACTGAGGATGCCCTGTCCTTCACTGCCTGTGTAGAGCAAGTGAGAGGTAACTGGCACCATATGACATAGTCATGGGCTCTATTTGAGCGTGCTGAGACATAGCCGCTCCAAAGCTCAGGACACCAGCGTGGCTGGGCCGACGACCAGTACTTTAGGCTGGTGAGCCTGCTTGGCCCNTTTGATTTTTATAATTACCTCTCCCTAGTCATGCATAGAACATTCCATCTCACTCTTTGCCTGTGACAGCCCTGGACAGCAAGTGCCAGAAATAAATATGTCGATACAGATTTTTTTTTAACCACTTAACGGATGAATTAAGTTCCACTATTCTCATTGTGATTAATGGGGTACATTTACTACATCATGGAAATGCTGTTTTCCTCCTTTAATGCAAGTGGGAAAATATGCCAGAACTGTGTGCAGTGTGTTTATAGAGGGCCTCTGTCCTCCCAGTGTTCAGAAGCAAATGGCCAATGGCCATTCTCTTTGCTGATTACAASCAGGCCACACATCAGCAGATTTCCTGCCACCATGCCCTCTGTGCAGGCTCAGTGTTCATGCTGGAGTTCCCATCTGAAGTGATCCTGGCATTCAGAGTAGCTCATCCTCTGGGTCGGGGTCCTTAGGTTTAATAAAAGACATAGTACCTTCGGCAAGCCTCRTGGACTGCTGAGCTCCCTGAATGGGAATGGTATGGGCTGCTGGTGCCGCTCGTGGCTGCCCAGCTCTGAAGGGCCTGCTCCCTCATTTTAGTTGGTTATGGCTGTGGTAGCCTCGTGCTCAGCCCAAGCCGTTCTCATCTGATCACTGCCCTGACCCTGTGCCCTTAGGTGAGTGCTCCCCTGCCCAGAGAGAGGCCATTGAAGCCTTGCACCCAGAGTCCCTCATCAGCTGCCAACTCCAGTTCAAACAAGATGTCTTTGACTTCCCTGCTCGTGACGTCTTCASTGTGGAACCAGGATTTGATGCTGCTCTGGGTAAATTTGCAAAGAATTTAAAATGCAATGAGTGCCTGCTGGCTATCCAGGGTTGGTCGTGAGTGTGTTCCTCGTGATGGCCATATGTCCAGAYAGGCAGAGACTGTTGGGAGTCCAGCCTGGGGCTGTTAACAGACTRTAATCTCTGTTGCTACTGTAAGCCTGCCAAGAGGGATTCGCCTTTGACACCACCTATGCTCTGCAGAGCTCAGCACCAAACCCAGACTGAAGTCTGTTTCTAAAATCCCACCACTCAGCTTTGAATAGAAGCTTACCCTACTAAACCTCCCTCTCTGGACTGAGGATGCCCTGTCCTTCACTGCCTGTGTAGAGCAAGTGAGAGGTAACTGGCACCATATGACATAGTCATGGGCTCTATTTGAGCGTGCTGAGACATAGCCGCTCCAAAGCTCAGGACACCAGCGTGGCTGGGCCGACGACCAGTACTTTAGGCTGGTGAGCCTGCTTGGCCCYGATGCAAGGCATGGAATGCTGCTGGTTGAGAAAGGGCAGGTGTATGGCTGATGTCTGACTGGTATCAGGRCCTCACCAGCATCTAGCACAGAGGAGGTCCTTGCTGAACAAGGAMGTTAACCCATCTAGGTACCCCTAGTTGTGTGTCACTGATGGGGTCCAGCCCATGTGTCGGGATTCCAGGTTGCCCACCTGCCTGAGATCCTGCTCATTACACCTGGCTCATCTGCCCTGGGCCAGGCACTAAGGACGGGACAGGATGAGACAGTCATTGTCCACACGGCCTTCTGCTACTCCTGAAACAGGGGCATCTTGGAGCCAGCTCTTATCTTTCCTGTAGCCTAGAGGTGGATCATGTGTCTATRTGCCATTATCTGCACTCACTCTGGACCAGGCCGGCTGGGGCTTGAGCTGCAGAGCTGGCCCAAACATGATGCCTGTCCCAAGAGTACTATTCAGATGGAAACCTCATGATCAGAGGATTCTGAGAAAGTGAGAGGACCATTGGTTACAGAGCAGGTGTCCAGGCTAGCTCGGGGCCTCTGAAGGGCTATTCCTAGGCGGCCTCCTGGAGGAAAGTGGCTTGTCAGCTCACTCTCAAGTGTGTCTAGGAGTTCCCCTGTCATAGAGTGGGGCCAAGGTGGGGGGATCTGTGCACACATAGGAGAAGAACAAACCTTCTCTCCACAGGCCAGTACCTCTGCTYGGTTACTATGCACAGGCTGACAGATAAGCAACTGAAGCACTTGAACATGAAGAAGACATCGCTGGCGGTCACTGCCTCCATCCCCAGCAGCCATACCTCTGTAGAGAAGGTGGGAGCCGAGGTCCCCTTCAGTCCAGGGCTCTATGCCAACCAAGCAGAAATCCTTTTGAGCAACCACTATACCAGCTCCGAGGTCAAGATYTTTGGTGCTGTGGAGATTCTGGAAAACTTGGAGGTAAGCTGCTGTGGGGGCCTTGGGTCCGGCAGGAGCTGGCTCGGACTAGGATTTAGAGTTACGGGGCTAGGGCTAGGATTTGAGGTTAGGGTTTAGGGTTAGGGTTAAGGCTAGGACTAGGGTTGGCTTCAGGCTTGAAGTTAGAAATAGTTTTAATGGCYRGGCGGTGGTGGCACAYGCCCGTAATCCCAGCACTTGGGAGGCAGAGGCAGGCAGATTTCTGAGTTCGAGACCAGCCTGGTCTACAGAATGAGTTCCAGGACAGCCAGGGCTACACAGAGAAACCCTGTCTCAAAAAAAAAACCAAAAAAAAAAGGAAAAAAAAAAGAAATAGTTTTAATTGCCTGGTTTACAGACTAGGCTTAGTGTTAAAGGTTGAGCTTAACCATGTAAGATGTGCTAGAGGTTAGGGTCAGTGGCTAGAATTAGTGGGTAAGGTTAATGGCTAGAGTCAGTGGTTAGGGTCAGTGGCTAGAGTTAGTGGTTGTGGTTAGGGTTTGGGTTAGGGTTAGAATGTGCTTTGTCCAGTTGGTGCAGGGGTGAGAGCATTCCGACGCAGGGTGCCCTGTTCCGTGCTGGGACATGCTTTCCTGCCACTGCTGCTTCCTCTTCCTCCTTCTTTTCCTCTTCCTCCTCCTCTTCCTCTTCTTTGTCTTCTTCCTCTTTTCTCCTGGCTGATATATGRCTGGTCTCTGAGGCTTCAGTCCAGAAAGCCTGCAGGGAGAGCTCTGTGTGGACGGAGGAACCCTGTTGCCTGTTTCTCTTGTCTTGCTGTGGCAGCCTGCTGGGCTAGGGATGTGCTTTGTGGGGATTTGGTTTTAGGTGCTTTTACTACTTTGGGYTGGCTAACATTTTGTGCTCTTCTAGAATTCAGTAATATCCCACCTGAAGGGCACTGCAGTGTGCACTCCCTGCGGAGCGTGCCTCCTCAACCCTGCCTTCTTCCCAGGTGAAATCCGGATCCCCGGAAGTGCTAGCCTTCGTGAAAGAGAAGTCCTTTGGGCTGCCCAGCTTTATCACGTACACAGTTGGTGTCTTGGATCCCACAGCTGGCAGCCAGGGCCCTCTGTCCACTGCCCTGACCTTCTCCAGCCCTGCCACTAACCAGGCCATCACCATTCCAGTCACTGTGGCCTTTGTGTTGGATCGTCGTGGGCCTGGTCCCTGTGAGTCATAAATGAGACTTCAACTAACCCAGACCTGGGCAGGGAGAGCTGGGAAGGGGGGCTTGGGTGTCGGTGGACATCTACAGTGTGAAGGTTGGACGAGTCAGAAACATAAAATGTCTCTCAAAATGACAGTCTCTTTCTGTCACCAGTGCCACAATACTTCCCTTGTCACCATATCCTCAGTAGGGCCCCATGCTCAACACCCTGCCATGGCTCTATCTCTCAAGTGTAAAGCCCACATCCCCGCAGTGGCCCCTGAGACCCATATGGTYTCTCCTGACCATTCGTGACTCGCCTCCCCCTGTGCTTCCTGAGCTAGCACTAACCTCTTGCCTGTTTCTGGAACACGAGGCCCCAATCTGAGACATTGGCACCACTGTTTCCTCTGCATACAATGTCCTTTCCCTCAGAGAACCCATTGACCTATGTCCCCAACTCCTTCAGACTGCCCGTCGAGCATCTCCTCTTGGTTAGCACAGGAGTGGACTCTCCCTCCCAGATATGTGTTGGCCTATGTAGACGTAACATTATTCATGGCTGCGATTGCCCCAGGAGGTCCAGCGTGAGGACAGCTCAGCTCAGGGCCCTCCTGATGTCAGGTGCTACTCACTTCCTACCCACCTGTGTACAGGCTTGTCCTGCTTCAGCTGCCTGTGGGCGTGCAGAGGACATAGGGCATGGAGTGAAGGGGCCAGTAGCCGGGGGAGGGCCCTGCATGCTGGCGTCTACCAGGGAGTACTTGGGGACAAGTAGAGTGTAACACTGTGACAGATAGGCAGCAGGGATCTAGGACTCAGGCCACTCCACAGAGGTGGATAGCTTTGGGGCAGAAGTGCTGCCCGCCTCCACCCTGGGGCTCTTAGGAAGGAGTCAGAGCAGGACCACCAATCCCTCGAGTTCTAAAGTGCACAGGGCATCTTTCAGAACTGCCTCTCTTTCTTTGGAGCAACCTAGCTGCCTCCTCAGCAGAAAGGACACCAAAACCTGATGTGCCAAGCTGGTACCTGAGGATACTTTCTGGAAAGGACAGAGATGGCCAGGGGAGGCAGAAGGCGACGCTGCCCTTGTCTAGGCACCTCATATCTAAGACAGGCTTGTCCTTGCATCCCAGGCAGTAGGACATGGTGGACCATGCAGATGCCTAGTAGCACAGGTGCTCAGGGGACCCAGCTATGGTCTGGCATTTTGATGTCTGTCTTTGCCCTGTCGCAGATGGAGCCAGCCTCCTGTC
>BDUI01009826.1:42479-59841 GCA_002335545.1 Apodemus speciosus | reverse complement strand
ATCCATGTCAGTTCTGGATGTGGCTGTGCACATACATCTGCACTGCCGTAGCTTGTTTGGAAGGTTGGGATGGGTGAATCTCTACGGCTCACTGGGCAGCCAGTAWAGCCTATGCATGGAACTCCAGATTCACCGAGACTTGTCTCAAAATGTGGAGAGCAAAACCAGACACCTGATAGTAGCCTCTAGCCTCCATGTTGGCACACATGGGTGTGCGTGTTTGCACACATGCATACCTAGGAGCATGCCACATAGGAGAAAGAGAGGGAGATATGGCTTGTAACGATAAAAAGAATCACTGCAGAGGCCTATGTTTTCTGCATAGAAAACTCGAGAGTCAACTGAAAACTGTGCAAGCAAATCAGAAACTGACTAAAGGGTCACAGAGAATAAKGACAAAAGCAACAGGGCTCCTGACAGTCATGAAAAGTCACTTAGAACAAATATAGTGGAAAAACTGGCAGTATTCCCAAACCAAAATCAATTCATATTGTATCCTTAGAAGTAAGAAGACTACATAGCCATGACAAATGTCCATCACAGCTTTCTCCCCTCAGGTATTTATGGTTTGCAGACTTCTCCCTTACCTAGAYTTCTCCCCATGAGATTACCTAACCTGCTTCCTTATCCAGTTGCGTACCACAAATACTGACTCCTTGTTCAGCTCTATGCAATGACCCTGCCTCTCTGKWCAACTCTGTGGAATAAACACACTGAGTTCCTGATACTGTGGTTTCTCCATCAGAGAGCCCAGTCCACCGGAGTCCTAGATTTTCTATGTGCCTGTTTATTTGTCTTTATTCCCTTACAGCCCCCCAGTCAGGTAAGTCCCCAAGGCTGAAGAGAACTCAGCAAACTCTCATTCAACAACATTTCAGAGAAACTAAGTAAATGGCTTAGTCAAGCAGTACCTGTTTTTAACAGATTTCTACAACTTAGTAGTCCGTAATGAATGGATGATCATTTCTATCAATTTTAATGTTATCCATAAAATTAAACATTTTTATTTTCATTTCCATTTATTTAAAGTCAGTTGAATATCTTTTTACAAATTGTTAACTATATATTTCTGTGAATTGCTTCTTCATGTTCCTATTTGTCTCTTATTAGTTTATAGTTTTGTTTTGTTTTTTTTTATAAACTGTGTACTGTGAAGTGCTGCTGGGGTTTTCCAGTGATGAGAGCACGTCTGGATAACAGCAAGAATGCATGTACTAGCGGAGAATGCAAGAGAAGCAGCCCTGAGATACAGCTGGAGTGTTAGCAGCAATCCCATTGCAAGGGCCTTCAAGGTGAAGCGGAGAACTCCAATTTGTATCTAAAGAGTTAAGAATTGGCTTGCTAATCAATTCGAAATGGAGGATGACTGGGCTGCTGAGATGGCTAAGCAAGTCAAGCTGCTTGCCAAGCAAGCTGACCACATTAGTCCAATTCCCATGACTCTTGTAAAGGTAGGAAGAGAGAACTGCTCTACAGAACTGTTCTTTTGTCTCTATACATAGGCAGTGTGTGCCAGACCACAGATACACACACACACACACACACACACACACACACACACACACACACACACAATATTAAGTATAATGATAATGTATGGAAAATAAATGGAGAGTGACCTAATCATATCTTGTTTTGTTTTGTTTTTTGAAGATCGTTCTTACTACAGATGAGCAAATGGATAGGGAAAGGCCAATTTTGCCATGGCCCTTCTGAATAATAAAACAAATAAAAGCTCTCTTTTGTAGAGTACCCTTTAAACGCCAAGCACCTCACATGAATTATTGTGTCTCTCCATAAGAAGCTCGTGGGTTAGACACTGTAGTTTCTAGTTTGGACTAAGCTAATGAAGTAAGAAAACATCTCCGGGAACACTATGCATTTATCTGCTGTAACACAGCCCTGCAGGGTTTCAGCTCAGCAGGGAGCAACAGCCCCACGGAACAGTCCAGAGCTGAGAGCTTCTCCCTGTTGTTTCTCCAAACTGTGCTTCATTTTAGTCTTGTTCCTGTGCTGAAGGCCTCACCACCACCTGATTTTGAAAATGGGCCCATTGGTTTCATGGCGGTAGATCCAGACCAGTCCTTCTCCTGCTGTCTACCGAAGAGATCTTAATCACATGGAAACACRCCACAGCAAGGAGAGGTGGGCAGAATCTCTAGCTCTCAGCCCAACAGGAATAGAAGAGCAGAAACACATGAGTGGCTACCATACTCTGCCCTTGCCAGTGCAATTGCCTTTGCAACTATGGGCAAAGCACAGCTCCGAGACAGCAAATAACTTTCCCAAAGTGACATTAATCAAAATAGCTGAAAGCAACCCCAAGCTCCTATCTAGCTAACCCTAAGTTCTCGATCCACTCCCTGMTCTGCTGATCTTAGGTTCTGACCTCATTGCCTGTCAGCTCTTGAGACTCCGAAGAGGGGACAAAACTGTATCTGTCTTCCTCCGACTCCTGACACTGCAGGTCATAAAACCCCCACCTTTGAGTCAAAGCTGGCCTGCTACCTGCTTGCTTAGTTTTATCCTAACAGCCCAACCCGACCTTTCACATGTTGTATACAGCCGTTTTTACACCAAAACATCACAGTCACAATAGGACTGAAGACCCAAGTCATTTACCACTTGGTCTTGACAGAAAGCTTGCTGTTCTCCATTATAGACTATCTTTGTTGATCAGCACATTGTCCTTCTGGAACACTTGTTAGTCACGTACAGAATGCATATTTATAAGTGGGTTGGGGAAAGTAGGAGATTCCCACCTGTCCCCTGAAGACTGCAGACAGCTACTCATCAAATCAAGTAAGAATTCTATCACAAATGGAAGAATTCTATGTTCCATTTAGGAAGAGAAATTAATGTTAAAATATGCATTTCAGATAGGACCAAAGAGGAGTAATATCAGTGCCACGGTAGAAGGCAACGGAGTAACTCTAGGAATAACAAACACATTCTGGAGTGGTTCCCTTCATACCGCGTGGGTAAAATTCGCTAATACCATATGTTTGTCGTATGCAGGGAGGCATGGTCTGACTATGAATTTTGGAATTTTACCAGCAAACTTGACAGTCTGAAGTGGCAGATTTGCTGAGCTGCTCTTCTCCATGCGGGCTGTGGCTGAAGGTTCTGGGGGAGACTGAGAGGGAAGCAGAGAGGCTGCTCTGCCTGCAGCTTGAGAGGAGCGGGGCTGGACAGGGCACATTCTTGTCAATCTCAATCAGTCCCACATGCCCACATAGGGATAGAGGGAAGTCCTGCTGCCGCCTTCATAGATACGCTTTTGTTAAATTGGATTTTAACAAAGAGCGATCTGATTGGCTGTCAAGCTATCCAGCTGTGAGATTAACAGGACCATATCCACTAATTGGGACTTGTTAGGTACATCATCATTCATTAAATCAATATGCCCATGAAAGGGAAGACCAGCAAGCAAGGAAATCTCTCAGAGGACCTAATTTTTCCTCCCTCTTTTGGAGTAGGATTCTAAGTGGGCTTATTCTATTTAACTCTTTAAGCTGTGCTTTCTAGACAGTTTATACAGTCTTTGGTTCTTTGGGTCAAAAATCAAGTTTGAGGAGTCAGGCCTTCTCTGTTGGATCAATTCCGAGGCTTACTACTCATCTCTCCAGTTAGTGAGTGAAACAGCAAAAGAAACGGTGTTTTCACAGAGGGGAGATGTGTTTCTGAACCATGTTTCTCACAAGAGCAGGCACACACTTTTTCCCAGAATGAGAGGCAGTACATGAAATGTCCAAAGACATAAATAAGTGAACAATTTTTCCCTTCATGTCACAGAGACCCCGCTGAACTGCTGGACTTCCTAATACCCATCCATACTTCTGACAAAGCTTGGTCTTCGGCCAGCTCCAGTCAAAGCTATAAACAGTGATTAAAGTTCATTAGGGCCTTTCTTCCCCCAAATGCTTGCCCTAATGTTTGGAGAGTAGTGGATGCAACTATGAATAGATTTCCTTCTCTCTTACTTGCAAAGAATCAACTTTTGTCCTTGATTTTCATTCCTGTCTCACCCAAACTCCCACTTCCACCCCCACCCCACTTCCCTGGAAAACTCCAGGTCTTTAATTATTGTAGCGAAACTCGAGCTCTGAAGCTGGAGATTACTTGGCCTTGAGGTTTGTGTCTCAATGCATGAAAGGCATGAGTTATTACACAATAATTCACATCATGTTGTGTCTCATTGCTTAATTAGCTTTCCTATCACAGTGACACATTTTTTGCATCAGCAAAAATTTTTTGCCTCCATATGACTAAAAAGCATTTCTTTACTTCCTGCTGGTGAGGCGGGACTATTGTTCAAATGTCCATTGAAGGTGATTTGACTCTCGGGGCTGGAATTCGAACCATCATCACTTACAGAAGTGCAATGTCAAAGCCTCCCTCTATATTTCTGTTTCTGTATGTGAATAGGCTAGGGTTGCTCATCTTTTGTTCCCTGGTAGAAAAAGGGGGGGAGTTGCTTTTTGGCATTTGTGCAGATAAAGTAGTAGGCGGAACAGATTTGGTTCCTTCTTTTTTCCTGTCCAATTGTATAACTGTTCCAATTTCTAAACATCTGCTATTCCATTAAAAAAAAAGCTGGTTTTAGGTTTGCAGGTGTGATCACAAGGGATACAACATCTGTGGGGAAGCTTCACAAATGAAGAGGAATATATGCAAAACTGGCAGATGATATCAGCTGCCACTAAGTACCAGCCGTCACAGCGGTTATTGTAAAGCCTCACAAATTCACAAATTGGGAGTCTGAAGTTTAGAGTTTCCCCCAGCTGCATGTCCTGAGTTTGTGTTCTGCCCACTGGTAAGGAGCAAAGGGTACACTGACTCTCAACTTCTCAGGCTCAACTCGCACACTGCCTGCCAAACAGTCAGCTCCGCTGCCACAAAGACATGCACAAATTATAAGTTCAGTTCTGTGGGAAACTGCTCTGCACTCTTGGGTGGGATGTGCAGTCAGGTGCAGACATGGAGAGGACAAAGGAGAGGCTCAGGGGAAAAAAAACAAATCTCACTGTTCTCACAGCTGCTAGGAAGAACATAACAGACCCCGTAGCACCACTTGGGGAAGACTCAGAATGGGCAGGAGGCAGAAGACAAGTATGGGGGGAAAGTCTCCAACAGAGCCTACACTAGAGTTTCCATGGAAAGGGGGACTAAGGTTGTCAACAGTTTAGGATGAGTGATTTTGCATAATCTGTACAGGCTTTAAACTATAGAAGTGCTTCCTGGCTGGCTGGCCTCTGGCCCGGGGATCATTGCCTACAAGAGAGCCAGGGCTCCTTGAAGAAGGTATGGCTCTAGCATGGTTCATTTGCATATCAAAGGCGCTTCTGAACCCAGATTACCTTCAAGAATCAACTAGCCTCAGTCCTAGGCCTAAGACAGGCTTCTCTGGCATGAAAGGGATTTTAAGGTGTCGAAATAAAGAAAGCCCACCCATATGCACATACCTTATATACAGATGTGCTCTGGTTGCCATGGCAATCCCACCATAAGGGATGAATGCTCAAACTGTAAGCCAAAATAAGCCCTTACTCCCTAAGTTGCTGTTACTAGGTGTTTTATTTTGGCATAGTAATGAGGAAAGTAACTGACAGAGGAAATGAGTACTGAGGGTAGAGCTGCTCCTGCGACAAACCTGGCTGTGTGGTTTCCAGCCCACTGGAACTGGTTTGCAGAAGAATATTGAAGAGTTTAGAACTTCAGGCTAAAAAAAAATGCTAGAATGATGTAAGCACAGCTTAATGGGCCATTCTGGTGGGAGTCTGGAAGAGCAGGCTGTTGAGAGGAATACAAAAAGTGCGAGTCTGGCTCATGAGATTTCAGTGAAAACCGACTCAGGGCTAGAAGCCATTCATGTTATCTTCTGACAGGGGCTAGAGCTACGTTCTGCCTGTGTCCTTGACATGCTGAATTCAAGCATCATGGACTGATTTGCTTTGGCAAAAACAAAAAAAAAAAAACAAAAACAAAAACAAACAAAAAAAAAAACACCAAACTATTATTCAGGCCGTGGCAAGGTTACTGCTTACTACTCTCACCCAAGTTTACAGAGAAACAGGGCAAGAGTGGACTCAGGAGATATGAAAACTGTGCTGTCTGGCAGGGAAGTCAGGGAGGGGGAGAGTAACGTGAATGCTAGAAAAGCAACTGTATCTGTTAAAGCAATTAGCACAAATGACAAGACTTTTTCTGCGTTAGGACAACAGGAAAGGGACCCCAGAGGGCAAGACCCTGTTCATCAAGGGCTCCACCTTGTGAAAATGCATTTATTTGAAATTAAATTGCCCCTAGAGGGGTTCCCTGCTCAAAAACAGACACTTAGGGTCAGCCCAGATGGCACACACTGGCTGAGGCAGCATGTGTAGCCCAAAGGGGCAGGACACATATTGAGCTGTCAGCAGAAGTTGTCAGTAACATCCACATAGTACTGCTTTTACAGTTATGATAGATGGAAGAGTGACAAGATCATAAAGGCTTGTGCCAACAACCCAGAAGGCTACCAAGACCAAGCAATGTGTGCGAGAGTTAGATTTTGTGCTGGTAAGATTTTTGTCAAATTGACAAAATCAGGGGTCATCTAGTGTTRGGAGCAGAAAGGTCTTTTGGCCCACGGATCTCCAGGGAAACCACAAATGTTAAACACCCAGGATTTTCCTTTCAAAGGGAAGGTTGATGTGTTTTTCTAGAAGGCTGGGAATTGGAGGTAACAACTAGTCTGGTGATCTGTAGTATCTGTTGGGTCAGGACTAAAGGTGAATATTAATCTAAATGATCTAAATGGCATTTTCATTATCTGTATAGCCAGGGTCTCCCCCAAGCTCCCACAACCATGATTGGATATAACTAATAGTATAAATGACCCTTACATTATCTGTATAGCCAAAGGCTCCCACAAGCTCCTAGAACCAGAACCGAGTGGTGGCTAATAACCCAAATGACCTCTCCACTCTCTGTATAAGCAAGACCAGGCCACCACATCCTTCCTTAGGCCCTCAAGGCCGGGTCGCCTATCTCCAGGATCCATCTTTATGGAAGAAATGCCATGTATCCTTAAGTTGAGTTTCAATATATTTTTTGCCTCCTTGTGTACTGGGGATTGACACCAGAAATTTTTTCCCAAAATTATATTAGAAAATAATATAATGATGCCACCCGGCATCATACTTCCCAAAGTTTGATCCAGGTTAGTGACATCGATCTCAATTGGATTTCCATTCTCACCCTTTTGTGGATCTATTCTCTGCCTGCCATGAAATCTTCCAAGACTCCCTAAGTCTAGGAAGAGGAAACCATTGGGAAAATGCCTCCATAGTATTTGCCTGTAAGCAAGCCTATGAAAAATTTTCTTGCTCATGGGGGAGGGCCCAGCCCACTGTGGACAGTGCCACCCATGAGAAGGTAGTTTCTGGATTGTAAAAGAAATCAGGCTAGCGAAACCACGAGGAACAAGCCATTAAGAGGCATTTATTCATCATCTCTGTCTGCTACAGATTCTGACTCCAGGTGCCTGCCTTGAGTCCCTGCTATGACAATGTGCAGTGGTTGACTGTGCTATAGAAGCACAAGATAAAATGAATCCTCTCTTTCATACATTGCTTTTGGTCATGATGTTTATCACAGTGATAGAAAGTAAACTAAAACAGATTCAATGCAAGCAAATCTAGGGAGCTATTGCATAAACCTGTAGAAGTGAAGCCTGAGTTTCAGAGGAAAGCCCATAATGTTAGAAATGCTATAACTATGGGACATTCAAGAAAAATTTCATACGTGGAATGGGACCAGCCCCAAAGAGTCTGTATGCATTGCAAGTAGCAGAAATGGGGGGTACCTAACCCTAACCCTTTGGAACTGAGAGTATTTCATCACAAGCACCAGATGGAGACCTTCAGGAACAAATTTTGCCCTGCTGGGTTTTAGTTTCATTTTGGTCCAATCTTTTCTTGCTGTGCCCTACCCTTCCATTTTGGAATGGCAATGTTTCTATACAACGTTATATTCCAGAACTGAGTATCTTGGGTTTTTAATGTTCTAGGGACTCACAGTTAAGGGGCCCCTGAGTCTCAGATGAGACCGCACTTTTGAACAGTGCTGGAAATGTTAAGGTCCACTGGCTCTTTTGAAGTTGGACTGAATTACTCTTTTTTTTTTTCATCACAACATGGGTATCAGCCCATGGAAATAAGAGGCAGAAGATATTGGTTTACAGATAATATTTGCATTTGCCAGGCTGATAAATGGTGGACCTGTGCTTAATATTAATTGTCATCTTCAGGGATCTAAAGTGCTCAGAAAATGAGCCTGAGGGCATATCTGTGAGTGAGTTTCTAGAATTCATGGCCTGAGGTGGGAACACCCAACCCTAAATTTGGGTAGCGCCATCCCATGTGTTGGAATCCCAGGCTGAACGCACAAGGAAAATGAGCTCATCTCTCTCTGCTTCCTGACTGGGGGGGGGGGGGCAATGTGACTGGTCACCTCGTACTTTTGCCACCATGACTTCCCACAACAAGCTGTGCCCTCAAACCATGAACCCTTCTTTTCCTTAGCTGCCTCTGTCAGTCCTGTAGCAACAATGAGGAAAGTAACACAAAGTCTAATCAGTATCTTTAATCAATATATTGCAAATGACCATCATTTTGGGACACTGAGATGGAAAATTAGAAGTATATAAAATACCAAACTTTTCTTACTTACAATGCATTAGTTAAAAAGACTATAAACAAAGAGTTCCTTATATTCTTTGCTTATGAAGTTTGCACAAAAAGGAAAATTTCCATTGGAAAATATTCCCTTTGTTATCTTGTAACTGTAAAGAGTCTGGACAAAGCTAATTGCAGGGATCCTGCAGGGTATGTAAAGGGGAGGAGTCAACTTCCATACCTATGGGTACTGTAGGAGACCAATTACCAAATTTAACCCTCAAAGAGAATTGCAGTTTCTACAGAGGCTTCTTGTAACCTCAGACTTTGGAAAAGTTGGTTTCCTCCATAAGAAGAAAAGAATAAAAATACCCATATCAGAATATTATAGACCTGCCAGTACAGAATCTTCAGAAAATGGAAACCAAAGTAAATAAGCCCCTTTCTCCAAAATCATTGCTTCAAGAGCCACATATTTGACTGACCTCTAAGTAGTCCTTTATACTTTAGTATGAAAACTTATTTTAGTTGGCGATATCCAAACATCATGCTGGGAGAAGAATTTTGATGGGCGTGACTTTTGAGAGAATAAAGGTTCAATTCGAATATTAATTTTAAAGCTCTGTTGCCTACTCCCTTCTCAAGAAGGGAAGCACATCACATAGTGAGAGATTATAATTTCCAGCTGCCAGGCACAGGTGCATTCAGCTTATGGATTTATCCATAGCGTTCATGGAGATTGAAGTCAAGCTGAGAAGGCAGCTGTTGCTGAGAAAATGGCCAAGAAGGAGTAAATTCCAAAACTGGCCAATCCCATGGCTGAGCCAAGGACAGCAAACATGTCTGCTGAGGTCCAAGATTGGAAGGAGGCATGCGGGTTCAAAGTTTCATCATGTTTGTCAAAGATAAAGGCACTCTGCATCTGTTGGTTTTATCAGGAAACCTGGTCTTCCTGGAGCCACAGGCCCAGTCAGTGTCACTACTAGTGATAGCAGGCTGTCTGGACAGAAGCTCTTAATGAAGGCCTGGCTGAGAGTTAGAGGAACTACTGAAGGACATTGGTCATATATGGGAGCGTAAAGACAAGAGAAAGAGGAGGGCCGGCAGGCAGTGTATGTTCATAGTGTACCTTATGAACATATAAAACAGGGCCACTGAAAGTCATTGTTCATACTATTAACAAATCTAAATGTTCTAAAATATAGTGAAAAGCCCGAATACTCAATATTGTAAACTCTAATGACCAGTGGAGTCCTTTCTTTAATAATTTACTAAACACAAACTCCTGTGTTAAAGACACATTACCTGTGTCTTCAGTTGGTATTTAACAGCCAGGATTGAATCTTGCTGTAGCTTCACTCATTGATTCTCAAATATCAAATGTCTTGCAAAAGAGTGAGGGTTCATGGCCCTGCTGTGGTCCTTTGGACTGGACAGGAAAAAAAAAAAAAAGGCACTGCATCCGGCCAGGGGTGAAGTGGTCTAGATGAAACTCTGTGGTTACTCGGGGTATTGGCAATTCAAGGACATTAAGAGCAGAAGCTCTCAAAGCAAGGATGAGGATATTAGATGTGTTCATTTGGTGCCACCAACCCTTGACTTTTCCCACTGGTCGGAAGCTGCAAAAGAAAAAAATCCTTATGGATAATGTTCATGCATACTGAAAAAGGTGAGACTGTGTTCCCAAACACACACACACACACACACACACACACACACACACACACACCACTGGTTCACAAATACAATAAATCAGAAAACTTTGCCAACTCCTTATGACCAGTATTCTCCTCTTACTCTGATGTATGGGCACTGGAGCAGGGCCCAGTGACCTGGTGCTGCACTCCAGACCACAGCAGCTGCTCCTCCTGAAGCCGAGCTCCACCAGATTATTTTCATTGCTGCATCAGCAGCATACAGCTGCCTTCACTCATCTCTCCATGGAGGAAAGGGGTTCCTGCCTTCTTGAAAAAGCTGTGACATCAGCTGTGCCCATTATCCCTGGCTACACCCACATTCCTAACCTACCCACAAAAGCTGTTCCCTAGGCTAGCTCCATCCCTCTCTTGGCAGCAATCCTTGGACCACAGCTGTTCTATCTACAGTGTAGCTGRTAGGTCAAAGAGTGACCCACAACAGCTGCACGGTCCAGGATAGGATGTGGAGCGTGGGCAGGATAGTGTATAGGACCCCGGGCTTGGTGAAGATGTATGGTCTGCCTGTGCATGCGACCTTGTAGGTAGCAATGGTTTACATGAGTGTTGGATCATCTGAATAGGCAGGTGTCTGCACTGTTTGAGGAAGGAGGTGGGTTGAGGGGAGGTTGAGGCCCATGTAGCTGGTATTATTATTAGACCTGGCTCATGAAAATTAGCAAATCAAATTAAATTTAGATGTGTCAAGATGCTCTTCTAACCATTTATTGGGACAACATGTATCTATGGGCATTGCATTGTTTAAAAGGTCCAGGCGTGACAAATGAGCTGTTTAAAGAACAGCTAAGCCTCTGTTCGTGTTCGCAGGGACTTTTTAATGTAGTCAGATTTGAGTGTTACCCAGAGATCCCTGAACCCTTTTTGAAGCCTACTGTCTACAACCACCTTTGAAGATGAAGTTTATTCAGAGCTTTGCTTTGTTGAAGCCCAGATGCTCCGATGCCTGGTGGCTCTGGACACATGGCTACACAATATAGGATGCTCCGGTGCCTGTTGATGTCCATATGGACCCCATCAGCCCAGCAGGATTTGGCTCATGTTACTTTGTTTTCTGCTTCACCATATAGAGCTAAAACTAGCCCTGTACCTGGCCATACTACCTTACCTACCTGATTAGAGTACTGCATAAGGCATATGTTCATTTCTGGGGACACTCATACGTAGTCTTCTTTTAGACCCCCATATCCTAACACAGCCTTTTAGGTCCAAAGTTCATATTTGAGTGTGTTATTCTGTCACCGGCAGTCAAGGGTAGCCTGTCATCAGGCAGTCCCCATCTGGGCAGCTTTGTTCTAGCAGTGTGCTTTGCTGGAGTAAATATGTTTTTGAAACACCGCACTGGAGCATCTTATAAATTGCAAGTAAGAATGAACTTGAGAAATTTGTGTGACTCCTTGTCCAAATATTAAATAGATCCCAACTACATTAATGTTTAAGTTTGTTTTAAGCTCTTGCCATGACCTAACTTCATGTACCTATTATTTCAGAACATTTGTTGTATTCAAGGTGTTTTGCTAGACTTACAATGACCAGGGTTAAACAAAAGGTTTTACACAAATTCTCAGAACCAGATGGATCAAATAATGCTGTGTTACACACAGAGGAGATTAGGAGATTTTTTTTGAGACCACAGAGAAGATGAAATATGAGGTTGACATAAAGAACTAATAAAAGAGATTTGATTAAAAGGAAGAGAAGATATAACAGGAAAATGCTTTGTAGCATTAAAATGTGTTAGAATAAGACTTAGAGAATAGCTACATTATTCATTGAGGCCATGCTACTAAGATTTAATCTGATTTGACCTTGTAAATTCACTGAAGTGAATATAGTTAGGAAGTAAATGTAGATAAGACAAGAAATTATATCTAGTGTACCAATTAAGAGATAGTACAACTAAAGAATGATAGATCCTGAGACCCCCCTCCCTTCCAGTCAGCAAGAAGAGATCACTCAAAGCTGGAAACTATGGTGTGGCCATCCCTGACACAGGATTTGCTCACAAAAGAACTTTTCAGAAGAATCATAGACCATCTGTTAGAAGACATAAACAAAGGAGATCTGCGATTATCAGTATTTACCCTCTTCATGCTCTTGATGGGACATAGATGGACTCACTTCCCTGCCCAACCAATCYAGGTACACCCCCCAAAGATTTGATCTGCAAATCCAAAAGCAAATTTAGAAAGAAGAAACAGTGATGAGACTCTGCTATGCCTGGAGGCACCACATCCCAGGAATATGACCAAAGTATCTTAGAGATAGGATTCTGAGACAAAGTAAATAATGAGTCACAAATTAGGACTCCAAGTTTCCCCCTAGACTTAGCTCAGGTCTCTAATCCAGAATGAACAGTAATAAGGGGCTGCTATAAGAAGGATACAGAGCGTTATCTACCAGAAGTGACAGGTGGATACTACAGTCTCCCATGAGATACATAAGCTTCAAACACCACCTACAATACCACAGGATCTAACCCGGGGCTGGTTACTACGCCTTAGATTGAGCCAGGAAAGTATCTTAGCCAACTAGGGAGAAGCGGCACTTAAAGCTTGCTACTTTGAACATGCTGCAGTTGCATGACCCATTTTTTTCCACTCATGCTTACCCTCCCAATGACGCTACCCACAGTATAACTGCCTGAAATGAGAGAGAGAGAGAGAGAGAGAGAGAGAGAGAGAGAGAGAGAGAGAGAGAGAGAGAGAATGGGCCATACTCTACTTCTTTGGATCCAACTTCCAGAAACAGACAAGGTTTAACTTAGTAAAGAATGGGGAGCTTTGAATTGAGTCAGAGATTTATATAACTGAATTGCAAAAATCAACAAAGTGACATCGGTTTGGGGCAAATGTAGAGCTAGCTCTATGTGTTGGGAAGTTAAGAAATCCCAGTAAGAAGAAATTTAAATCACAAGAAGGTAACAATCTGTTATAAAACTAGCAACAAGGAAGGGGGAGGTAAAGACATTATGGCTCAAACTATGAAATCTAATTCATGAGTAAATATACAAAGAGAAAGTGAGACAGAAGAGATGTCCATCGTTCATCTTTAGTCTCTCTGGCTTTTTACTTTAGAGAAGAGTCAAGGAAACCAGTGGAAACCTCACAAAAGCCCATGACTCACAACACCAGGAAAAGACACATTTTGCCCATTTGCGAAACTTCGTATAAAACTTCTAAGGAGATCGAGTTTTCTCTAAACAAAGTAAAAACTTTCTAATAAGATGATAATGAGGAGGAGAATTTAGCACAGTGGTGTAAAGTGGTGGGAAGAGTATCCATGACTAAACAAGGTAGTGTACGGTGTTTCTTAGTAGAAACTCCAAATCTATTATCAGCACATCAAAACTTCCAGATCCATCCATTTAAGAGCTTCCTTTGAGGAGTGTCAAGATTTTCAAACTCAACAGGTTGAAAACTGAGTCCTATTCTTCCCCCACAATGGCATTTTTCCTCCTAAGTTCCCTAACTTTATGAGAATGTCTAGAAATCTGGAAAATCTTGATTCCTGTTCTGAGGTTCCCATGTTTCCAGTGGCCATGCCTTTGCTTTCTGGAACCTAACAAAACACCTACCTCCATTGGCCCTGTCTTTCCTCTCACTCACCATCAATTAGTATGAGATGATAAAGCTACAGTGCATCTGCTAGCATCCAGGTCAGTGTCTTATTCTTTAAACGCCTCAAGTTGGTGTCTCACCTGACCCTTATTATATAATTTTAGTACTTATGAGTAGTGGTCATGGACTCTAAAAGCCTGTTCTCCTTTGTTTGGTCTGAGGCTGTTCCTTGTCTGGCCCCTCGTGGTTGTCCTCCCCTTGTCTCTCTACCCTCTACGCACACCACTCATCCACACTGCAGTTCTCTCAATGTCTCCTACAACGCCAGAACGTTTTTTCCTTGCACCCTGTTAGCTGGCTGAATTCTATCTACCTGTCAGGGAATAAGACAGATGTGACTTACTGAGGAAGCCTTTTCTCTCCAGGAATGAATTTCCTGCCTCTCCCTAACTCACTCAGCACCCTGTTACTCCTACAGAATCAGGGACACTGTGCATAACAATGACCTATTGCTGACCTGCCAGTTCCTTGAAAGCCAGGATAGGAATCCTCTTTACTGCTATATTCCCAAGACATGGGACCTGGATTGAGCAGGTGTTCAAGGAAGTTGGAAACTGGTTGAACAAATGCTTGAGTAAGCAAGCAGAAATGCAAATGTTCATGACAATACAAAGATGGGGGGACCATTTCTAGGTTTCTACGAGCTGGCAACCACTGGCAACCTCACAATTATCTCCACTCCTCTGTCCCTACTGCCTCACCAGCTTGGAATGGCTTCTTTCTCCTGCTCCTATCCCCAGACCTGCCTAACTGGTGAACACCCACACTTACTTCTCTGAGCCTCTTCAGAATCTGTCACCTATGAAATATGTTTTCCCATGGGATTATATGGTGTCCTATAATTTCCCCTATCGTTTTGTTAGACTAACTCTTTTCGCCATGTTGAGATAACAGAGGACTTAAAAGATAAAAGGCTCTTTGGGTTTTGTTGTTGCTCGCTGCCATTCTTTTCTCACCAGACTTACCACAGACAGAGGACTCAGTGACGTGCTGGGAAAAGTTGGCATGGAATAATCCCTGTTGATTAATTAACATCATTAACAATCATCAATTTCTTTCTGTTCAGCAATAAGCCTTATGAAATTTTCCTAGTCGCTCCATTTTAAGTCTAGGAGTGAGTCAGTGAGCAAGGCCCTTCTTGGGAAATAGATTTTCTGATAATAGCTGTGGTACCTTTAATCCAAACAGCAAGCCTGGAAAATCCATTCATTTAGCAAACACTTATTAGGGTAAATTATGTGCTAAGCCCTCTCCAATCACATTACCACTCCCAGAGTCTTACCCACCTGCCATAAACATTCATAATGAGGGTGATTGTCAGGTTCCCCTGATGCAGAGCCCGAGACAGGCATTCTTGTGTTTATGTTCCCAAGGGAAGAGGAATGGAGGCACCAAGGTAAGGAGAAGAAAGTGGAGCACAATGTGGTCCCAGTTAAATCTAACTGCTGCCTCTACCGACAAGGAGCCAGGGAACATGAATTTCTCTTCAGATTTGGCCCTGTGACAAAGAGCTGACTTTTATGATTCCTCACTCGTTGCCTGTAAGCTGGTAATGTATCTTATAAGATAGATTTAGCATAGCAATTCTCCAGGGAAGGAGAAGCTACAAGCTAACAGTGAACACTTCAAGAGTATAGAACACACATGCACTGGTCAGGGAAGGTAGTCCCATGAGGAACCTGGGGCATCTACAGCAAGCGAGATAGATCTACTTTTAATAAAGAAGATGTTTCATCCCTTAAGTCAAGGAAATAAAGAATAGGCAACCTGGAGCAAAGCAAAACCCTGGCTTTGGGACGACATAACAAGACATAATAGGGGACTGACTAGTTCTCACAGTAGTCTGACTAAAACACAATAGAGATGAGTACGTCTTCAAACCAAAATCTTGAAGAAATTAGGCAAAAGAAAACTGTGAAGATCAGAGGAGCTCATGGTGCTGCATGTCTGGAATCCTAGCTGGATAGATGCAGTAGGATCAGGACTTGGAGGTCATCTCAGCTAAAGAGGATGGTCAAGGCCATCTTGTACTGCACAAGACATTGCCACAATCAAATGATGAGGAACAGAAAAAATTTGAGAAGGTGACTAATGATGTCATTGATACTAAGATCTCCAGGCATATAGATGAGCTGGCCCTTGATTTCAGTGATGCTCAGTTACCGCAACCTTCTTAAGACTTCAGAGAGCCATGGGGGTGGGAGGTAAAGCTTCCTTTCCTTTAATGCTGAACAATTTTCTACCTTTCTATCCATCAGCATTCTAGTTACCAAGCATCTCAGTTATTACTTTTTAATAACATCTTTAAGATTTTGCTTTAGACTCAATTATCAGGCAACTAGTGCCTGATAATGGAAAAAAAAATCCTGAAGTCAAAATGCAGAAGCCCCACTAAGCAGCAGGAAAGGATGTCCTAAATGACCTGTCAGCTTCACTTCAGTGCTTGCAACCAGCGCAGACACAGGGAAAACATGATTTTCTTGGCCCTTTTCAGGTTTGTCCTCAGCAAGTGGCATTCTCCTCTGGCAGAGCTAGCTTTCAGAGTGGTGGCACTTCTCACAAATCTGGCTGACACATCTTCCACATTCAAGGCACAGCCTTCTCTCCACTTTAGGGTGTGGCGGGATTATGCCTCATGGGACCTGGTTTCTGCTTAAGCTTCCTCAGGCCCTTGCATGCCAGCCAAACACTTTGTAGGTTCAGGGAAAAAAGTTCTGAAGAACAAAGAGACAGACAGCAGTCACTGCTCCTAAATTACAACAAAGAGCATGCCATTAAACATGTTTGTAGCTGGCTTATGGATAATGCAGAGCAATTAGCAATCAATTGGCATCTTAATGGCACAGGATACAGAGGGAGCTGTAAGAATAAACTTCACCATTTGCTGGTTAAAAACAAAAACAATAAAAAAAAAAAAAAGTTTCCTTAAGCTCTTCTCCAAAGCTGAAGTCTTYGAATGTCCCAGGGCTCTGTGTGAAAGTCCTCACAAATACCCGCATTCATTCCATCCACCTACCTGGCAATGCAGTGAGAAAATACAAGGATTAAACAGATGCCAGTGCATTTGATGTGCAGGGACTTGTCTTCCTGGAGTGAAGGCTAACATAGCCTGAAGCCTACTGAAAAGCAGACATTCAGTAAGTGCTTGTTGAATGAAACAGTTAATTCTTTAAGCTGTTCTAGTTTCTTAATTTTCCAGTGACATAAATAATTCTAACACCCCTACTCTGAGTTATTCAAATTAAAAAAACCTTAAAGAAATGTTGTTTTATCAAACTCATAATGTTTCTACTATTTATAGCAACTACCATAGTTAGTCACTGTCAACTCAAAATGGACCTAGACAAATCTGACAGAGAGAGAGAGAAAGAGA
>BDUI01009826.1:18343-29266 GCA_002335545.1 Apodemus speciosus | reverse complement strand
TCTTGACAGCTTGTCTTAAAATTCACATTTAGTAGTCTGTCAATATCCTCTTAAAGTTTTGATTTTGAAAACTTTGGAAGAAAGATCTGATAAGCTAACCATACTTTGTGAGCTAAAAGTTGTCTATGTATTCACAAGGAGATTTCTTTTGATGCCCACAAGYCCACGGGAGTGTCTCTGACATGAACATGGCACTCGCCATGACGACCTGGGTACTCAGAGCATAAAATTATTATTTATTATTTTAAATACACTGCTGTTACACCTAAATTCTCTTATATATACATATTCTAAATTATTTAATCTATGCCATAAATTAACAAGGAAAGACTGGTCGATGCATTTTCAACAAAAGGAATGTGAAATTCATATCAGTTATTGCAAATGCAGATGAGAGGCGCTTTATACCTATCAAAAAGCATGCCATTTGCCAGGGTGCTTAATTATGTAGTGGAGGCAGAGCATGTGTGTATGTGTGTGTGTGTGTGTGTGTGTGTGTGTGTGTTTGTGTGTGTGCCTGTGTGACTTCTCTTTTCTCCTTTCCTAAAAATAAAGCGTACTTTGTTCCCAGAAAAAGCTTCCAGCATTACCTACATCCCTTCCATCTCCCATGATCCCACTCAACTTAAAATCCAAAGCTATGGTTCTCCTCTAGTACCCCACTGGCACCATCTCAGCAAATGCCAACCATAGCTGGTGTTTTGTACAGTCAATAGAATGCATTTTTGACCTCAGCTGTGATTGTACTTACCTTCTTCTCCCAAGTTCCCTTCTCTTGTTCCTTACCTCCTGGTCCCCCTTCTAACTGTGTCTTCAGTGCTGCCACTTCTATGGACTCTGAATTCTAAAGTTTTAAAATTATACAGTCTACTGAAGCTGGCACATTCTATAACTCTAGCTAAGCTCTTGCTCTTGGGCTTCAGACCTGCCTTCTGGMCAYTWCTCCTCAGAGTTCCAGAAAGTACCTTTGCTACACAAAACCTAAAGTGAGCTTGTGTTTGTCCTCATGACCTTTCTCATTCTGAATCTCTGCCTGCATGAGAATAGTGATATCACCATGCCCACCTGATCCGGACACTGGGAAAGGACCACCTTCTTATCCTTTACAGTCAGACTAAGAGAAGCATGTGGGTCTCAATCCACTCACACCATTTTTCATCAGTCCTGTAGAGGCTGTGATGGACTGGGAACTCATTATRCAACCTATAGCTCTGCAAACAGCCTTCTTGATGGATCTTTCTGGCTCAACTTCTTATACTGATCATATCCTTCTGCTGGGTAGCCTTCTGACATGTGAGTCATTCCTCTGCTTTGAGTTTTTCTGTAGCTTTCGTGTGGTGTTTCTCAAACATATCTCACCTCTGATTCATTCTGTCAGAAGTAGGAACTAAGGTCTTGTGCCCTATTGAGTATGCAAGACGGTTTTTGTATTTGGGCAATCTGCTTTAAAGTGTTAAATCCCATCGTTTTGTAGAGTGTCCATACTTCTCTCCTGAAAGCTAAGAGTCCATGACCTTGGATGGGATGGGTCAGCTGTCCAGTGAGCTTCCAGGATCTGCTTCTACTCCCAAACTCCAGAGTTACAAGCATTCAAGGCCATGCATGTCTTTTACATAAGTGCTGAGGATTTGAACTCAGGTCCTCATGCAACCAGTGCTCTTACCTACTGAGCTATCTCTCAG
Source organism: Apodemus speciosus (assembly GCA_002335545.1). Classification (NCBI taxonomy): domain Eukaryota; kingdom Metazoa; phylum Chordata; class Mammalia; order Rodentia; family Muridae; genus Apodemus; species Apodemus speciosus. Next base: position 27,584 of record BDUI01009826.1, on the reverse strand, counting down.
YCCCGGGGTCACATAAATCTCCACAAAATAACATAATGCTTTGGCTTCCTACATATCAGTGTCTTTTGCACACCATTCCCACTACCTCAATCCTGGAATGCAATCACCTCAATCACAATAAGGGATTCTTTTTCTATTTCCCAACAGAACTTGCATAGAACCCCATTATAATGTAGCACACTTTCATCCTTGCAATTTCTTATTGACACACTAAAATAGGGGATTTGAGACAATAGAAACTCTTTCTTTTTTATCCATAACCTCTGTAGAACCTAGTATTAAATAAATATTTGAGGAGTTACCAAATAAGTGACAGACAGCCACATCAAGTAGAAAACATTGGCCTGGATCCTGGCTCTATTTGGCCAATAAATAGATATCTCGTCACAGAACAAACAACCCACCATCTCAGAACTTCCGTTTCCCCATATATAAAAGTGATAAATTCAATGCATGATTTTCGTCTTATTTGAAACAATTTGTCATAGAAAATTTCAAGCGAATTCAAGAGAACAATGATCATGAAATGAATTCCTTTTTACCCATGTCTCACTTCAACCATTACATACTCTGGTCAATATTTTTTCTATACCTCCACCCACTTTCACATTATCTTACTACAAATTCAGGATCATTCTATCTTTTAATCCATGAAAAATAATCTCTCTCCCTTCAAAATTCCATGGCAATCCTCTCATGTGAGACCACAACCCCATCCTGGGCTTAGTTCTTCATGTGTCACCCCAATAGTTAGTCACCCACACATTGCCTTAGCAAGCACTTTCCTCCCTCTTAATCCTACTGTGTGAATTGTTGCCATAAAAGGGATGTTAGAAGACATGATACAAATAATGCTTTGAGGGATGATTTACATGATTTCCCTTATACTCAAATGTCCCTGATTTTTCCTAAGAAAAGCATGTGTCTAAGAATTAAAAAAAAAAAAAGGCATCTTCAATCTGAAGCTTAGAGTCAATTGAAGCCCATAAAATAAATGCCTATTGCCACAGGCCATTAATGTTTTATAGTCTCATTGAATGCATTAAAAAATCCAAGATAATATTAACAGTAACCAGAGATTAACAGATATCTCTTAATATCACAAAATAGTAATTTAACTCAATGATATTAACAATTCTTTGTATTTTAGAGGAAAAGAATTTGCATATAACTTTTGTGAAAGTTTGAATGAGGAATGTCCTCCATGGGCTCCTGTAGTTGAACACTCGTTTCCCAGTTGGTGGTRCAGCTTGGGAGATTATGGAGCCTTTGGGAGGAACTGCCTCGCTGGAGGGAAATAAGACACTGGAGGAAGGCTTCGAGAGTGTAATAGTCTCATCGTACTCCTTGTTCACACCCTCTGCTTTCTGTGTATGAATGGAAATGTGATCAGTCAGCTTCTTAATATTAATTCAATATCATTTCATCTTTCAATCCATGAATAAAATGATAGTCTCTTCCCCCCTGCCCTCCARTTCCTTGGAAATCCTTTATGTGAAAGCACAGCCACAGTCCGGACCAGCCACCATGCCAAGTCTTCCCTGCCTTTACRGATGCTATCCTTCTGGAACCACTAACCACAATAAGAACGTCAATGCCAATAGACACCTGTGTGGTTCAAATTCCCACCTAGACGGAGATCATGTCCACTGAAAATTCATTATGCCATTCCCCAGTTTCTTCTCATCCTGTATCCATTATCATTGGCAACTGCAATTGTGATTTTTCTACCACAAGTGTGTTGGCTGTTCTGGAACATCCTGTGTGGAATCTTACAATGACAATGCTTTCCCTTGGCATGATTCTGAGATTCATCCCTGGAGTGTATGACTTGTTCCTTTTCATTGATGAGCAGTATCCTGAGGGGTGGATAACCTCAGTTTGTTTTGCTACTCTCTTCATGGTCTACTGAGGCATGTCCATTTCTAGTCATTATGAAAAATGCTGTTCCAAAAAGATTTATATGTTTTATAGACACATATTTTTACTTATCTTGAGAAGACTTGATTGTGGCATTTTAGAATACCAGTTAATTGTTTCTTTCGTTTATAATAAATAGTCATTGCTTTTTCTTAGGTAGATGCACCACTTTACATTTTCATCAATTGTGTGTTATAATTATGGTTACCATGCTTCAACCTTGTCAATCTCTTTAGCTTAGCTTTACTGGGTAAACAATGGTGTTTTACTGTGATGTTGACTTTCTTTTCTCCTTCCTTGATGGTTAATCTTGGTGGCCAACTTGCCTTGATCTGCAACCAACTGAAAAGACAAGCTACTCGGTATTCCGATGAGGGGTATTCTTTACCAGATTATTTGATGTGGGAAGACCCATACTAAATGTGGTCAGCACCTTTCAGTGGGAGTCTGGATATAAGATGGAAGAAGAAATCTTTGCCTTTGCCTTCTTGACTTCACTTTTGTTGGCAAGATCATCCAATCTGTTGCTGCCATGGCTACATTCCTTCATGGATAATAGTACTCGGTTTTAGGTTTCCAATCTGGATTGAAAATTAGCAGCTCTACAGTAATCTTCAATATTCTTAGCTCCACAGCCGGGCGTGGTGGCGCACGCCTGTAATCCCAGCACTTGGGAAGCAGAGGCAGGCGGATTTCTGAGTTCGAGGCCAGCCTGGTCTACAGAGTGAGTTCCAGGACAGCCAGGNAGTCAGTTGTCCTCATTACTTTTATTTTATTCTAGTTGGAGTGATGCTCGTGTCTCTGTATCTTAGATCATTTATTCTCGATCCTTAAAAAACTCCAGTAACCCTGTCTGGTCCTTTTGCTGCTGTATTATTGCCCTGTCCCTTGTGAAAGTGTTCTTTCAAAGACAGGTCTATCTGTATCTTTGTGCTCCTTAGATAATGATGAGAAGGGCTTTTGACTCTCGTGAGTTTTACCTCCTTGCTTTGTATGCATGTCTGCGCATGTGTCRGAGTAAGAGTGGCCAGTCTGGGAGAATGTCGGAGGAGAACTTTCAGAGGCTGTATGTTCTCTCCTTCTGCCACATGGGTCCTGGGAATGGGACTTGTGTCACTGAGCATGAAGCCATCTTGTTGGCCATGAGCACTGTCTTATGAAGTGTGTCGGTTTTTCAGCTAGAGGCCAGACCTCATTGTTTTTCCTGGGTAGATTCATGCTAGACATGTTCCAAGCTATGAGAAGATGTTTATACATGTGCACAAACTGTCCACACTGCATCCTTCCTGACACTTCCTGTCCCCACCTGGGACAATTGTTTGTCTCACTCACATTCCGCTCAAACCCCAAACATTGCTCTACTTAATGAAGGTCCCTGCCAGGAGGGAGCCAGTCTCTCACACCCAATCTCACACCTTCGCCAGCCCTGTACTGTACCAACTGTGTGGTTCACACATATACAGAGAACCCATACGCAACTCAGCCTTCCCCTTGACTTGCTTTTCCCACTTTCTTTCTTACTTCAAGTGTGAACATTCTCGTCTTTACTATACCCGTAAGAGTCATGCATTGAAATGCAACCAAAAGTGTGTTGGAATGCATAATTAATAACAGTATAGATAACAAAATGAAGAAATCCTTTTTTAGGATGAAACGATTCCACAATCTATGAGCCTTTTATTGTACACTAAAATTTGTTCACATACTTCTTTCTTTCTTAAAAAACTCACACATGTCTGCACACACAAATGTTCAAATAAACTATGACTGTTATCACTATGTCTATTTAAGTAGCTTATTTCTGTTCAAAGTATTACTTTATAGAGGCATCTCTAAAGACTGTGCTACCATAATTGTATCTGTTGGCTACGAATTGTTAGCATTCATCATTATTAGACATTCATGGTCTGAGGGTTTGACACTACCAGCTATTCTTGGGGAATATGTAGCTCACATTTTTGTGGCTCTGTTTATTTTTTCATGTACAAAAGACTACGGCATGGAGCTAAATCAATGCTAGTGTGCCCAGTTATAGGGGAACGCAGAGATCAAAAACATTCCTGCTTTTATGTTTACAAAATCTGACCTGAAACTGAAGGTTTTATATATGCTGGGGAAGTCCATTAACTATGATGTGTTAAACAAATATGTAGCTATTACAACAGCCCTTGGTAGGTTGTTGCATGTTTGCTTACCATACCATATATAGGTTAATCTTTTTAATGTGAAAAATTATTGTGAAACTCAGCTACATCAAGACTTTGCAATGTCTCCTCTTTGCTAATAGAATCATGTCCATTGCATCAGTATCATGTCTGGCCCTACAGTTAATGTGTTCTGCCATCATGCATGAAATACTTGGGACATCTGAAAAACTTTAGATATGTCCAACTTCTAGGTCTTGTTTATTAGTTTTTATAGCTTTGCTTATCAGGCTGGAGAGATGGCTCAGTGGTTAAGGGCACCAACTGCTCTTCCAAAGGTCCTGAGTTCAATTCCCAGCCACCACATGGTGGCTCACAACCATCTGTAATGAGATCTGATGCCTTCTTCTGGTGTGTCTGAAGACAGCTACAGTGTACTTAGATATAATAATAAATAAATCTTTAGGACAAAGTGATCCAGAGCCTGCGGAGTTGACTGGAGGGAGGAAAGGTCCTGAATTCAAATTCCTAGCAACAACATGATGGCTCACAACCATCAGTACAGCTGCAGTGTACTCATAGACATAAAACAAACAAACAAACAAATAAATCTTAAAAATATAACAAAGAAAAAGTGATTTACATTATGAAAATTGCTCAGGCTCTTTACTGGTCAGGGTTGTGCCTTTGTCCACTTTCTCCTCGCTGCTTTAGACATCTTGAGAAATCTAATTTGTTTCTATGCTTAACTTCAATGCCATTTCCACTTGTGCTTCTCCATTCTACAGGTTCCCTTGTATTCCTACTCTTTGTAGCACAACATTATTTGCATCAATATAGGCCTTTAACTGCCCCATCACATACCTTCTATATCAGAAAAAGTCTCTTGTGTATACTTTCAGTCCAGGGCAACAGAGTGCTCCTAGCCAACTACTCATAACTAATAAATCCACAGAACCTAGAGGAGAACCCATGACTGCTACTTTCTTATACAAGAAAATTTTCTAGATTCATTCTGATATTAGTATATACACCAGTACTATATCTCAAATAGCAGTTTGATATGACTGATATGACTGATATCTATATATCATCATATATAGGTAATATATATATATCTGTAATAATTAAAGAAGGTGTTACAGCTGTCAAATAGGAGAACTTGGTGAAACAACTGTTTCCACCACTTCTTGGTTGCACCCCCTGGATTGTTCTTCAAAGATAAAAGAGACCTTCAACGAGGAGGCTCTGTACTCGCTTCTGCTTTGGAATCCATCTGCAATACTTATTATCAATTCAGTAATGGCAGTTATGAGCATATTGCTGATAAAGGTGATAAATGGAAAGATCTGTTCAGTACCAAGGTGATTAGGTAAGATTAATTCATTACTGCTAAATCTTGTTTGCTTGGACCCATTTAAGCTGTGTTCTATGTCACTTACTTAAAGCCAACTCTTGTTGTAAAATTAGTGAGACTATGTTATCACCAAAACATGTGTCTGGTATTTCAAAAAAATATCAAATTCTGCATGGATCATATCATGTAATTGCTATGATACTGGAAAGAAATAGATCCTTTTTTTGAAATCATTTGGCTTCTTTACAGCTGTTCCCAGATATTTCTTACTGACACAGTGCCAACTATGGAAAGATACATAGGAAATATAAGGCATTTATTTAGAGATGAAAAATTCAACAAAAAGATCTTATAGTCAACATATAATTTATACTGTTCAGTAACTGAAAATGTAGTGTTTTAAGTTTAATTTGAGAGAATATATTAGCACACCTACTGAAAAAGATGTTGAAAAGAAGAAAATGAGTCTGCAGCAGTTTTAGAAGATATGACGGACTCAGATAATGACCCCTAAATCAGGTGAATACAGAACTTTCACTGAAAGGAAAGGACCTTTAAGTTTAAGCCATTTTTTTAAAAAGGCAAATAATTTCCATTACCAACTGTGTTCAGAGTGAGAAGAAATTTCAAGTCACAGGTCCTTCAGCATTTTATTTTTCTCCCAAGAGAAAGTATTTTTAATTTTTTTGTAGGTAGTGGGTATAGAGACTATACTGTGCATCAAAACGTGTATTTTTCCAAGAAGTAATGAAAGACATGATTCTCAGCCAATTGGTTGTCAAAGACCCAAACCAAAAATTTATTGATGTTAATGATGATAATCATGACAGTAAAAGTATTTAAATCACCAAAGCGCAATGGTGTTTGTAAGTGCTATAGAACAATTTGCATGATTAGTGGGAAAGCATGCTGATATATTGGAAGCAATATTTTGAAGGTCATTCAGCTATCAGCTTGCCTTAATGCTATTCAATTAAACACACACTAAAACACTATGATTATTTATGGAAAGTATTTTGTAGTACTTGTAGAATAGTATATTACAAATTCTGGCTGGATGTAAGAACAGAAACGGCTGATCTAATGCACCATTAAGCAAACTACATCTTTGCTGTACATTTTTAAAGCATTGAACTAATTATGATGAGGTTTGGATTTTATTATATACAGCATATTTAATCTTTTTAAGAGCCTATCAAGTTGAATCACTAGATGCAACTTGTTTATGCTATAAGCAACAACATGCAATATTAACAAAGCACAATATCCTAGCTTAATTAGAAAAAGTCCATGTGATCTTAAATACATTTAGGCATGTAACACCACATAGTTGTAATGTGAACTTAGTATTTAATTATGTTTGAAACTAATTTATGTGACTTGCCACATTTTCCTGTCTTCTCCATCTCTTGGTACAGAATGTTTCACTAATGACCCTACTTAAAAGTAGTCTCTGTGGAGCATGATGCCGAACAAGAAAGAGGAAGTGAGACTTGTTGGCGGGGAGAAAGACTGGCTGACATGATCACAAGCTGGAACGCACCCCAATTTGATTGTTGGGTGGAGCTCATCCTGTCCTGCCAATTCTTTGAACTGCACCTTACAAAGACTCCCCCATCTGGCCCCCACCATGGTGTTCTATGGGCAGAATTAACTCATGGAGAAGTGATTTTTACATTCCCTTCWCCTTCCTCTTTTCCTTCCCTCTACGATGCTGCCCCCTTTCTCCCCATTTCTGTCTCATTTCTATCCTTCACTTTCCTCTCCGTACCTCTCGCTCGCTCTCTGTCTTTCCTTCTGAGAGGATCTGTATTGCCCAGACTGCCAGAACATCTGCAGTTTTTCTTTCTGCCTCTCCTCCTACAAAGCACTCTGATTACACGTGCGCACCACCACAACGTAACTCTATTTCCTACCTGTAACATTAAACTTGAAATTAGGCAGTTGACAACCAGAGACAACATCTAAGAYGCCAACGGAGACTGTCCTGATGAGCTTTCAGCTGCTTTGTGCCTGGACTTTGGCTTAGCGCCAGAGTAATCTTTAACTTTCAAAACAAAAAAATAAGATGGACTAATCGTTTTCAATGCTCAAGATACGTTTTGACATGTGAAGTTCATTCTTAGTGACTAGTGAACTAASCTTCTTTTGATTCACTCAAACCTACGAGTGTAGGTGAAGTGAGTTCATTTCTGGAGAGCAGAAAGGAGTCGCCTCAGAACTGAGTCTCACAAGCAGATCAAACGAGATCAGGACGACTTACCTTCACAAATGGTGATGCCATTCCCAGAGTACCCCGGACTGCAGAAGCAGGCTTCCACACCATTGTGTACTTCACACTTGGCATTTGGGAGACACCGTGTGTTGCTGCAATTTTGTGTGTAGGAGCAACTCAGCAAAGTGGAGAAACCCACTGAAGAAAATCAAGACATAGACCTTGTCAAAAACAACAGACATCCGTCTCACCCTTGTGCTATAGACCAGTACCCCCCCCCAATGCTCTTATTTTCTTGCATCTAGAGAGGTGAATTATAAGTTTCCCAATGACTTACCAGCTAAATCACAACAGAGAAATGACTAAGCCACAGTATAAGGAATGCATTGTGCAAATTTTAGTAACACTAAAACATGCTGGAGAATCCAGATTTATAATAAAAACCATGTTTTTTTTTTTTTTAACAGTATCTTGCATTGGAGAAATTACACAATTCAACACACTGTGAACAGAACACCTGACCAACGTGACAAACAAAACTGTGTTTTGGGTACTGTTAGGAAACGATAAACAAAATCGTGGAGTGTTTCTTTTTATTGTCTTGTTCCAGGCCCACTTAAGAGTGAGCTTGGAAGGGACAGGGATGGGTCCCAAAGCCATTGTTCAGAAAACTGTTATCTTTAGATAAATTGTCCTTATCTGGTGCCAAGAGATTCTTACACAGTCAATTCTAAATTCCAGCCCTACATAAAACTCTATGTACTTTCTAAACCTGAATTAATTTTACTTCAGAGAAGTGATTTATTATCTGTCCCCATACAACACCGAAACCAGATTTTTAAATGAACCCAAAGTCCAGGCGGGCAGTAGCCTTAAAAAATGTCAGGAAGCTTTGTGCCTTAGATTCCAGGGTTTCTTGGGGCTGGTCGCAAGAAAGGTCAAAGCTGAGACTTCGGGGACATTCGGGGTTTCTCCAGGAAGAAAAAAAAGGTAATAGTCCTGGGTCGGTCATGGGTTGCAGGGTCCAGAGTGGAAAGGCCAAGCAGAAAAACATCCTGTGAAAACCTGAGTCTGTTTTCCTTGGAGACCTTGCCAGACACACTTGACACTTGAGCCCCAGCTAGTGAGAAGTGGCTTTCCCTGGTTCCCTGTAGGTGGGCGCTGCGCAGCCTCCCAGCCCAGCCCAACTCACCTAGAAGCGGGAGGAGTCTCATTGGAAGCCGCGGAGCTGGCGGCAGAGCGCTCAGGGCTGGAGTGCGGGTCTATCCTGGAGCTGGGCAGGCACGGCAGGGTCCCGCTCAGTCCCCTGTGACGCACAGCTTCCTCCTGTCACTTTCCGGCTTCTTTTGTGTGAATGTGTGCACGGCCCCAACTCTGCAGGCCACGTCCGGCAGGCAGCCAGGCCCCTTCACCCAAACAGCTTGGACTCCAGGCTCAGCCTGTGGTCACAAAGTCCCTGTCGGATTAGAGATAGGACTCTGTCACTCTGTTGCTTCATACTGGTCCAGGAGCAGCCACCAGAGTGTCCCCAGAGCTTGTGCTCTTAGATCTCACAGACCCATCCGGGAACTCCTTCCAGCAGAGAGCACATCACAGAGGGCCCCT
>BDUI01009825.1:5793-16926 GCA_002335545.1 Apodemus speciosus | reverse complement strand
CTTTGTATCCTCTCGTTCTCGCGTGGAGCCGCACGTGGCTGTGAGAAGCGCCTGTTCTGGCTTCTTTGATCTCTGTGTCTGTTCCTTGTCAGTTTCAGGGACAAAGCAAGATTTACCTTCATCTTTATCTCAGCCTAAGCACAAGACTCACATATGTTACCAGCTTCCAGACCTTGAGTAAGAAAGGATTTGGGTTAAAAAAAAAAAAATGTCTCTGAGCTCTTCCTGATGCTGCCTAACTTGTGTGTATACCAAGAGAGAATGCCTGGGTCCAGAAAAAAAGGCCATTTTACTCCCTGCATTGACTCTCACTGAGGCCCCTGGTGCCTTTAGCTAAGTTTACAGTTAGTGTTTCTAATCTAAGACAAGATTTCATGTAGCCTGGGCTGGTCTGAATGAAATTCGTGTTCCTCTGCYTCAGCCTTCCTGTTCCTCAGCCTTCCAGATCCTGCTGTTGTGGGGTGCACATCACCCCAGCTTATGCTCAGCTCTCTCTCCTAGGACTTTGAGTGTGGGAGTGATGTGGAGCTGTCTTTCACCAAGAACGGCAAGTGGCTGGGCATCGCCTTCCGGATCCAGAAGGAAGCCCTAGGGGGCCAGGCCCTCTACCCTCACGTCCTGGTGAAGAACTGTGCCGTGGAGTTCAACTTTGGGCAGAGGGCAGAGCCCTACTGCTCTGTTCTCCCAGGGTTCACATTCATCCAGCACCTTCCCCTCAGTGAGCGGATCCGGGGCACCATTGGACCAAAGAGCAAGGCCGAGTGTGAGGTAAGCGGGACCAGACGACTAAATTGGTGGCCACTCCTCTAGAGCCACCCAAGGCAGAGGAGGAGCACTAAGTAGTTTCTACATGGTGAAAGGAACAGAAACTTGAGTAAACTTGGGTCCGTGGCTTCTTTGTCCCAGTTCCKTAGTTGAGATTGGAGTTGAAAAGCKGATTTGAGTTTGAAGTTCCAAAGGAAAGTGACCACACTACTCCTGGGCGAGGCCTGAGTAGGGGAGGAGGCTTCCTCATAGCAGGACAGGACAGCAGTGCGCTTGGCCGCCCAGGGCTCTTGGAGCAGGCTAAGAGACCCCACCCTCCCGCTTAGAAGCGCGACAAGTGGCCTTTGGCTCCGGTAGCCATGTGGACTACTTTTGTTTCTATTTGTTTGTTTGTAATGAACCGTGGTCTCTGTAGCCCAGGCTGGCCTTGAATTCGTGGCAGCCCTACCCTGATCTTCCGGATGATGTAATTGTGACTTTTTTCCTTAAGATATGTATTTCTCATAATAGTTTGTTTCAGAAAATTAAGAAATATATAGAAATCTTAACTTTCCAATAATTCTATGGGAATTTGTGGCAAGTAAATATCTGAAGATTGTGGAATTTATCATGTTTCTGACATTCTCTACCTATACTTGAGATCTCATGACAAGCAATTTGCTATCCTGTCCTTTTACAGTTAGCATTACTTAATGGTCTCTGTGCCACTGCATGAAAACCTCCCTTTACACCTTTTTTGAGACAGTCTTACTGTGTTACTCAGGTGGGCCTCAGACTCCCTAAACTCCAGTGTTCTTAACACTTCAGCTCCCAGGGTCCTGGGACTATAGGTGTGCGCCTCCACTTCTACTTGTAACATCTTAATGGCTTTCGAAGAGTCATTCCCTTTACTGTGCATTTAGGTTACATATAACATTTGTTGAATCCTAAATATGATTATTAAGTGGAATTCATGACCTTGTGGGCATACTTGAGTTCCTGTTTTTAGACTCTTAAGACTGCCGTTTGTCATACCTGTCGACGGTTCAGTCCCAGGCCATGGCTTTACCTTGCCAGCGGCTGCTTCGTACCCTTCTGTAACCGCTGTCCGTGGGATTGGACTGGTGCGTGCCTGTGGCAGACCGTAGAATCAGAATCTGACGAGCTTTGTCTTTGACTCCCAGCAGCAAYRCTGAGATAGATGCTATCACTTCCATTTTCCAGAGGCAACCAGGAGGTTCAGAGTCATCATCATGGGCACCATCCAGCCAGGGTGGTGCTATGCCACCATGCCACGTGCTGCTGCTGTTTCACAGCACCCTTCCCTGTCCTATTCTTGTAGATTCTGATGATGGTAGGCCTGCCTGCTGCCGGCAAGACCACGTGGGCCATCAAACACGCAGCCTCCAACCCTTCCAAGAAGTACAACATTCTGGGTACCAATGCCATCATGGATAAGATGCGGGTAAGGGTGACCTGTTTTTACCTGAGCTTACCTTCCTCGTCTCCTGGCCTCTGGGTGCTCTCCTGTACCTCAGGCTCCACTTATCTTCCATTACCTCTCACCCGCAGGTGATGGGCCTACGTAGGCAGCGGAACTACGCTGGCCGCTGGGATGTCCTGATCCAGCAAGCCACTCAGTGCCTCAACCGTCTTATTCAGATCGCTGCCCGAAAGAAGCGAAACTATATCCTAGATCAGGTACTTGCAACCAGCGGTCCTTGGCAGAGGRGAGGAGGCCGAGTCGCTGTAGGGGATTCTGCTCCAGCCCTTTGCTCTTTCTTCGTAATGCTCTGTAGCAGCTGTGCCGGTCAGCATACGCCATACGCCATGCCACTGKCTAAGSCCTGGCTGTGGTGGGGTTTGGGTCATGTCCCAGACCTACTGGCTCGTTCATTTTTAGGCAAGAGTCACATAGCCAAATGAAAGGAGCATAGATTTATTTATGTGTGTAGGTATTTTGCCTATATATCAGTTTGCTACATGTGTACCTGGTTCACAAGAAGCCAGAAGAGGGTATCAGGTCTTTGTACTGGAGTTACATTTCTGTAAGCTGCCGTGTGGGCTCTGGGAGTGGTCTTCTGGAAAAGCAGCTAGTACTCTTTTGGTTTTTTGATACAGGGTTTCTCTGTGTAGCCCTGGCTGTCCTGGAACTCACTCTGTAGACCAGGCTGGCCTCGAACTCAGAAATCTGCCTGCTTCTGCCTCCCAAGTGCTGGGATTACAGGCGTGTGCCACCAAGCCTGGCTGCAGCTAGTACTCTTAACCACTGAGCTATTTCTCCGGCCTCAAGAGCCAGAGATTTGTAAGTCTCACAGGCTTGAACCCCAACTCTGCTTCTTACAAGTTATGCATTTGTGGGCAGCCAACTTGACTGTGTGAGTCTCAGCTTCCTAGTTTTGCAAAATGGAGAACCTAAGGCCCCCCATTCTCCAGAGGACCTGTCTCAAAGCAGCAGTGTGGGGTGACCACACTCTGCAGACTGGCGGTGCTCGCGTCGCTGAGCACATTCTCGTGAGTGTGGAGCGCGTGCTTACCTGTCAGTTAGGGTGGGCTTTGCTCAGCTTTGAATCGGAGTAAAAAGACTATGCGTGGTTATCAGCATTGTCAAAAGWATGCGCGGKCTAAATCGAGCTTTGACTTCCTGCCATGGTGCGTTCACATGTTCGCTGCCCACACAGCGTGCTGTWTGCATTTGTTGTATAGGTCCACTGAGATGCAGYGGARCGTKTTTACTTGTGGCRGGTTCCATGCTTCAGCCTTACGTGCATGCTTTCTTAGGAATCTGTAAGCAAACAAACAGACTCTGTAAAACCCCATCGTGCAACCTGGCTGGAGGGYCTTCCGTGTGTGGCACTGACTACTTAAGTGGTGCCATGACTGTAAAAGTCTGATGAGTAGGGAGCTGGGAGCTAGCATTGGCGGCTGGCGTGGTGGGAAGGAAATCCCTAGGAACCATGCTGTCCTCGTAAGAATTGAAGATCCTACACAGGCCACTTGGCGACAGTATGTGAGTGGTCTGTGGCTTCCCTGTAGCTCAGCCCTGACAGWAAGGGTCCACTACTCAGCCTTCTCTCTGGAGATGCTTCGCTTGGCTTCTTGTACTGGGAATCAAGTCTAGGACCTYACTTACGCTGAAYAAGCATTCTCCCAACCGAGCTGTGTCCTCACTGCTCCCCAGCTCACTCTGCCCTCTTCTCCTTGTTMGACCCCACTGGACTTACTGTTCTGAGAGACTGAGCAACAATGTAAATACCCTAAGGTTCCTCTTTTGGACTCCCCAGAAAGAATTCCCTGCCTGTCCTTTACTTGTATTGCTGCCCAAATTAGGCCAACAATGGAAGTCACGGTGAGAACATGCCATGTGCCATTTCTGTCCTGCAGTTCAGCTGGGCACAAAGTAGAGCTGTTACATCCTTGTTGGGAGCTGGAGTTAGGCCTGGGCTGCACAGATTGCCAGTGGACTCCAGCCAGCTGACCTCGCAGAGGGATGCAGGTCAGGACATATGATCCTGCGTAGACCAACCGTAATGCAAAGGCTCCTGCGCTCCAGAGGAAAGAACACACTTCTCTAGTTAGCCTGCGGCCAGAGCCAGGAGCTGCAGCTCTAGGTCAGTGAGGCCAAGAAAGAAACTTTAAGTCGGTGGCTTTTCTTATTTTAGCCTAAACTCCAAAAAGTGTGTTCCAGAAAATTTAAATAGGAGAAATTTGTTGTGTGAATGAACGTAGGCAAAGGCTTGGAGCACATCTTGGCACTACCACACCATTAGCTGTGGCCGTAAGGATTACATTGACAATGCCTAGCTGTCTCGTGGGCAGGGTAGATCTTTAAAATGACTAGCACTGCATGCGGTGTCCGCATAGTCGCAGAATCTCAGCCCAGGTCATATTCCCTGGGTTAACTCTTCTGTACCTGTTCTGTGTCGACTTCAGACATACCTGTTATTGGAAGATAATTCACCTGCACAACCCTGCCGGGGCTGGCAGCCAGGAGTCTACCTTTGCCAGGCCTCTGGAATGAGGTTTCTAGCCCGTTCTTAGGCTATCATAGAGATTTGAAACAGGGTGTTCAACAAGAACTGTGTGTCCTAAGAGAAAACAAAGTCGCCCAAACCATCTGGAGCTGGGGGCTATAGTTCATGGGACCCTCTTCGAGGTATGTTGGGGCTGAGGCCAGGCAGAGCATTGGTTGKTCAGTTGGCTGCATACTGGGTCTTACAGTCAAAGCTTTGGTTCTATCTGAGCATGATGGTACATATCATGATGACAGCACTCAGACAGATTGAGTTCCAGGCCAGCCAGAGCTATGTGAGACCCTGATTCAAAATAAAACAAAAAAAACCTTTGGGTTCTGTTTTCCTTTTCTCATCCCTGTTAGCAGGTGCCACCACMWCATCATCATCATCATCATCATTTTATTCCTGAGACAAACCTAGGGCCAGAGTCGGGCCCCAAAGTAAACTGCCTCTTGTTAGCAGGCGCTGGAGGGAWTTTTCTTTCCTCCACCCCACTGTCCCCAGAGCCTTAAGCCTGCTCATTCCTGGCATCAGACCAGTTCTCCTCCTCCGTGTGTACTTCCTTCCACTGGGGTTCACCTCACTCAACCCAAAGCAAGCTTTCCTCACCAGATGTGCTCCCCTGGGACCCAGCTAAGTCTCTCCTGCTGCCAGACTGGCCCTGTTGCATATGACAAGAAAGAGCGGACAGATCAGACAGTAGGCCTTTTAAGGAACTTAGAATGTCAGCAGAGGTGCCCATCTATGTCTGCTGTGTCCTCATACCTCAGGCTGTCCCACATGACACTTAGCAAGACCATGTCTAAAAACCCTAGCCTTACTGCCGTCCCTTCGGCCTACTTTCTGGGGTTGGAAGTAGTCTGGGCCTGAGAATACAGGCCATGGCCACCCTCTTAGAACTGACATCTTCAAGCATTGTGGGACTGAAGGAGCAGGAGTTGAGTGTTCAATCTGTGTCTGGAAAAGCTGACTTCGCTGTTGTTCTTGTCTCCTAGCAACAGCCACAGGTCCCCCCCCAGAGACCACAGAGTGCAGGGCTCGCCCCAGGGCTCTGACCTCATTGTGTTTGCTGTGGTAACAGTCACCAGCAGTTGGCTCCCTTTCCCCAGGAAAGCCAAGCACTTGCATGGCTCCTCTTTCTTTCCCCTAGCCCAGGAAGCAGCAGGGGAGATACACTCCTGACCTGGCTTCTCCGGGAGTCACAGTCATCCCAGACAAAGGTCAGCCACTTGGGAGTGCAGTCTACTCTGCCCTCATCCCTCCCATCTCATAAAGCTGCAAAGACTGGTCCTTTTGCCAAGGTTATTTCCCTTCTCTCATCCTCATTGGAACTTCAACATGGCAAGTGTACCAGAGCAGATGACCAGAATGTGTTTCTCTGAGCCCTCACGGGTTAGAGGAGTACGAACAAGATCACTTGTGGGCACCAGATAGAATGGACCAACTTACCAACAAATAGGACCACAGTCACCCTGACACAGACCATTCACTCTGGCTTATGTGACAGGAGGGAACTTAACAGTTTTGCTAAAGGACGCCAAATGTTTGACTTTTAGGAAAGGTGCTGAGGAGGGCTACAGCAGCAAGAGCCTAGCTCTGCCCAGTAACTATARCCTTGAAAGGCTTTGTTACTCAAGGCTATACACAGTGTGTAGGGGTAGCCTTTCACCCCTTCTGCTGTGCTTCCTTCAGAAGTCTGGGAGTGGGGGAAAATGTTTAGCCTGACATGTGGACTGAGCCAGGGAGCTAGTTTAGTACCAGAACAGCCACACCCCCAGCTCAGATCTCCCACCAGTCTGTTATGGCGCCCCAGCCTCTGCCATTCTGGAAAGGATCCATTGTGTCATACCTTCCTTGGGCTGAGTCTAGCCTGGTGTTTGCATTGAGAAGCCTCTCTTAGGATACTGTCGGGCCTGCTGACCATATGTTAAGATCCACCCTGTGTGCTGGCTTCTTTCCTTACCACATGCCACAGAATCTCCCATCTGCAAATCCTCAGCAGACCCAGCAGGAGGGTGATGTGATCTTCATCTCTCAGATGCAACTTGAGGCTCAGACTAATGAGGGGACTTATCTACAGACTCCCAGATTCTAAATAGCACAGCTGAGATTTCGTCAGGAAGCTTCTCCCCAAAGCCTTTGCTTTCTGCCCTGCCCCTCTTGTCTTGAGTTGGGAGGTCTCTGCAGCTTAACCCTTCGCTTTGGTCTGCGTTGCTTCAAGTCAACAGCATGGAATAAATACCCATAGCACCCACCCGGTGACAACCATTATCCATAGTGGCTCCTTTCTATTTCGTGCTGGAAGTGAGCTTGGGCCCAGAGCCTTAGTTCACTTAAACTTACTCAGTCTTCAAAGCAGTGGCCACGAGACTTTAATACCGTTTGCCCTTACAGGACTTGAAATGCAGTAAATTCGCAGTGGGTTGATTTTGCGAGTAACAACAGGCTGAAGCTCTGACATAGAACCTCGGTCTGCCCAGCTGCCCTCTTTTCAGGCGTCCCCTGCCTCCCCAGCTGCTCAAGTGCTGTCTTACTTTGTGTTAATCCCCCGTCTCATCCTACCCAGCCTGGCACATGGGGCTGCTGGTCACGGGTGTCGCTGCTGCTCYCAGTCATTGCATGTATTCTGCCAGCAACTGCCCGGGAGGCAGTGCCTACTGCTGCAAAGAAGAAAGCAAAGCGGTAGCCAGCTGCGCTTTGGAAAAGCACAGACTGTCACCCTGTCAGTCTCCCTGGGGAGACTCGTGGGTAAGACCAGTGTTTCAGAGGACCAGGAGGGAAGATATAACGGATTAGTGGAAACAGTTTGCACAGTTGTCAGGACTACTGAGTTAGGTCCTTTCCATTGATTATTGAGAAGAAAAACACAGGCAGAGCATGGTGGAGAGCATCGTTAATCTCAGCAACTCCGGAGGCAAAGGCAGATGATTGTCTGAGTTAAAGGCTAGCCTGGTCTACCTAGTTCCAGGACAGCCRGGGTTGCATGCCTCAAAAATTTTTTGAAGTAAAGTTTAGAACTGTAGTTTTGGTACTCAGGCTGAAGCAGGAGAATTACRAGTTCAGAAGATAGCATGCAGTAGAATTCTGTTCATATTAAGCAAAACACAAGTACTTCTGGAAGTGCCTATGTTAAACACAGTTCATTATCTCTGGGAAGTACTGCTGATGCTAGCTAGTTGGAGAGACTCTTCCCTTAAGCTTTATACCTTGTCCAGTGCGTATCTTACTACAAACACAATCCTTTGAGACCAGGGGAAAGGATTTGTAAACTACAGTTCCAGTAACAAATAGGATTAACAAGGAAAGACCAGCTATTGGGAGCCAACCTCCTTGTGTTTCCTAAGTCTCTTCATTTGCTGGGATGAACATGAGTTTAGAAAGCGAAAAGGAGCTATTTCCTGAGTATCTGCTGGTAGGATTACTAGTTTACCTTTCTGATCATTTCCCTGCATGATACCCTGCAAGAGAGACAGCTCTGAATATCCAATCTCTCTTCTCTTACCTGCCGTAGACAAATGTTTATGGGTCAGCCCAGAGACGGAAAATGAGACCATTTGAAGGCTTCCAGCGGAAAGCTATTGTAATCTGTCCAACTGATGAGGACCTAAAAGACCGCACAATAAAGCGAACTGATGAAGAAGGGAAAGATGTCCCAGATCATGCAGTCTTAGAAATGAAAGGTAGGAAATAAGTGATTGGGGGCATCTAAACAGCATCCTCAAGACTAGGATCTCTTCACTTTGGCCCCTCTCATCAGCTCGTGATTCSTTTGTGGTCTGTTCTTTGTTTCTCTTTTATCTCCCGTTACCCACATATGAGGGAAGGCTTCCAGCCTCAGTCTGGGGAAGGACTTTGAGGCTGGATGGGAATGAGTGTCAGGAGAGAAAATGTGTAGAGCCCAAGCTGAAAGGCACACACCATCTCCCGCCTCTGTCACCCAGCACTTGGGCAAGCCTCAGTTTGTTCCACAGTGGGAGGAGAGCGGGTGTGGCTTYACTTGCCTCTGAAGTACCTGGAGGTGAGGCTGGAGAGACCGATCCTCTTTGGGGAAGAGTCTCTGTTAGCCCCTGCCAGTGTTTACAGCAAGCAGTTGGGGTCCCATCTTAACCTCATCCCTTCAGCCTTCCTACTCTGGTGAGGAGAACCAGGCGTCAGAAGGCGCTGACCTGCCTTCCTTTTTTATTTCCTCTAGCCAACTTCACTTTGCCTGATGTCGGGGACTTCCTGGATGAGGTTCTGTTCATTGAGCTCCAGCGAGAGGAAGCAGACAAGCTGGTGAGGCAGTACAATGAGGAAGGCCGGAAGGCCGGCCCACCCCCGGAAAAGCGCTTTGACAACAGAGGTGGTGGCTTCCGAGGCCGAGGGGGTGGCAGCAGTTTTCAGCGTTATGACAACCGAGGCCCTCCTGGAGGCAACCGAGGAGGCTTCCAGAACCGGGGCGGAGGTGGTGGCAGCGGTGGTGGAGGAGGCAACTACCGAGGAGGTGAGATGTTTACCTTCTCCAGCCTTCATTCTGAGGCCCGGCTGTGGGGACCGCCTCGGGCCTTCCCGCTTCCTGGTGCCCAACCGCACTGCTCCGAGGTGCACACAACGCTGTTCTTTCTGTTGGTCTTTCCCTATCTGACTGTATACTGTCTTTGAGGAATCTTGGGATCCATCTGTAGATCTCACAAGGGCAAATATTTGGACTGCTTTTTGTTCAAAAACAAATGAAGAAATAAGCTTAGAGCAATTAATTTGCCCATGATCACAGAGCTAAATTGAACTGGGAGTCCAGTGAGCTAAAGTCCAAATTCTGCGCGCGCGCCCCACCCCCACCCGAGACAGGGTTTCTCTGTGTAGCCCTGGCTGTCCTGGAACTCACTCTGTAGACCAGGCTGGCCTTGAAGTCAGAAATCTGCCTGTCTCTGCCTCACGCCACCACCGCCCGGCTAAAGTCCAAATTCTTAGTAAGTGGTATAGTGTCTGGTATCTGAAGTACAGTGTGAGCATGAATTAACAAATGTTAGCCAGAGACGTCTTCAGCAGTTAAAAGCACACTAGCTCTCGCCGAGAGACTGGGTTCAGGCTCGGCCCTCAGCAGCCACACTGAGCTGCTCGCAGCGGCCTGGAGCTCCAGCTCTGCCGTGGTATCCGGTCCCTTCATACACACTCCAAGGGAAAATGTGTCTCAGTCAAATCTTTAGAACTATGTGTCGGACATGTTCTAGACCTTCAGTGACCAAGGGTGTTGGGACCTCATGACACCAGATCAACGTTCGTATAGACAAGCACCTCAGGAAGGGTCCCTGTGGAACCTGCTTTTGGTGTGATGAGGGTACAGATTCAAGAAACAGTTGTACAGTGGCTCAGGAGAGGTCACCTGGCCCAACCTGTTGGGCTGTAACTGATTAGTCTGCAGCTGTTTCCTGGTGCTGGCATTGCTCCCAACACCTCTAATCTGTTGGACAGTTACATAGAGCTGGGCACTTCTCAGACCTCTGGGCCTTGCCTGCCCACAGTCCTCTGCAGACAGAGCTGTCTGCAGACAGTGACTCTAGGCGCTGTGTCAGGGGYCTGGGGAAGCACAGGCAGAGCGCCTGCATTGGCTGATTTGACTGGGCTCCATCTTGGCTCTAGCCAGCCATGCTGAGTCAGCCCTCTTATACATATGGATTTCCCAATGTAGGTTTCAACCGTAGCGGAGGTGGTGGCTACAACCAAAACCGCTGGGGTAACAACAACCGGGATAACAACAACTCCAACAACCGAGGCAGCTATAACCGGGCTCCTCAGCAACAGCCGCCACCACAACAGCCACCGCCACCACAGCCACCACCACAGCAACCGCCACCACCTCCCAGCTACAGCCCTGCTCGGAACCCTCCGGGAGCCAGCAGCTACAGCAAGAGCAGCAGCATCCCTGGCTCCAGCGCCAACACCAGCACCCCTACAGTGAGCAGCTACAGCCCTCCACAGGTGAGGCCATTTGTAGGTGGTACACGTACGCGCGTGGGTAGAGGAGAGGACGCAGATCTGAGGTATCGCCACATGTGGCCATAGGTCTGCGCTCTTCCCTGCAGCCTGTCCTTTTTCCCTTGCAGCTGTTCCGCTGTATCAAACATTAGACGTGGCTACACTCTCCCTCTTTTCCCCAGAGCTGGAGGTACCTGCAAGCACTGGCTCCCATAGTGAGATCATGTCTTTCGGCTCTGTCACTGGCCTCATTGGGTCTATAAGAAAGCACTCCACTGAGTCAACTTTTGCCCATCACGGGAGGCCAGGGGCCAAAGGTAGATAAGGGCCTTGTCCCTCGATAGCTCTAGACCCTGTTCCATTTCTTAGGAAGCCAGTGCTTGGGTTCTGGTGAACTGAGGCCATCTCTTTTATTTCC